>JAOTOL010001582.1:1212500-1462500 GCA_034440575.1 Imbricaverruca yamaguchii | reverse complement strand
TCTCTTTCATTTGGGGAAGTCCTAAGGGTCCCTCTCTCGTCATGAAAAAGAACCTAACCCACGGCTCAGCTACCCTCAAGAAGACCATGTAGTTGACCGTTTCCGACGTAAATCCGGACACTGTGCGACCCTTCAGGTTTATTACATCCGAATGACCACAACGACGCGAAACAGGTGATGGTTGACAATGCACTTGAGAGGTGGGGCCCCAGAGCACATAAGAGTACCACAACCCCAGTCTTACCAGACACATGCTGACAGAGAACACCACCACACTGGCACGGGGCCGTGACCGGAAGTGGTTGCCCTCGCTAGCTGTATACATACGAGGTAATCACCCATGCACAGTAACCAGATCGCACAACTTGCACTCTATGACATGGAAGTGACTTCAGGATTAGGCCTGTAGGGGGCCGTCACCTGCGTCATGTGCAACTCGTGATATTATTATGGGATGGGTGATTTTGTTTGGCGTGCCGGACTACAGAGGTCATTTCTGTCGCCTTTAAACCGAGTGTGTTTTGGAAGCAAAGTGCAAGTAAGTGTTCATTTACGTTAAGTGAGTTTTTCGTTATAGTCTGTGTGATGTCTTAGGTGCTCAAGGCGGGGGCTGTATGGGGACATCTCCGTTTTAGTCTGAATGGTTTTAGTCTTACTTTACTGCTCCACCAGATAATTTGAAGCTGGGGGTGGGAGGAGTGTTTAACACGCGCCCTTTAGGGGGGGGCAAATCCTCCCACTCATCCAGTTTTTCGTACATAACTCTAGCTTTTACCGGCCGATATATGCCATTGTTTGCGTACCTGCTTAGAAATAACCGGCGCGTTGCTTAAAGTAAGAAAAGCGAAAATCGGCCGATATTTTTCGAGTTAGAGGCCGATAAATTAAAATATTTTTGCAGCGCGAAACCAAAGAAATCGACGCCGAAGCGCTTCCCGTATATCGGCAGAAAGGAAACGTCCTTGGCAACACTAGCGATTTGTTGATGTATATTGTTATGCTATTTAGTTTCAAAGTCATGTTAGGTCACCCAGGTCAAGTCAGGTGAAGTTCATGACAGGTTAATGGAACCAAACTTGGTCAACTGAAATGTTGTCATAAATGCAAATGACTGTCATGTGATTGGTGTCACTTTACATGTTACTCCCACAGATCCTGAAAACTACTGTTTGTCAGTATGTACCTTAGCGTTTCCATACTTTATCCATGTACTTCACTCCTTTCTTTCCGAAGCCGATTGCGCCGAGCCGCCCAACGGAGCAGTCGGGCGGGTGTCCCGGTTCTGGTAGCTGGAGCGGGTAATGACCTGATAAAGTGCTATTATATAGGTAACCTGAGGTCAAATGCCGGATCTAGCATCTGTATTGCATCATTAGTAATGTCCAAAACATCATTGATGCCAATTTTGTAGTATTTAAACACAATCACAGCTATCCACAACAATGCCAAGCCAAGCCACGCAAAACGAGAACATTTTGACATTTTAACCTCATTTGACCCTGAAGATATTGACCTAAGGTCATACAATTTTGCATACAATAGAGTTCACTAGCGTACCCATCTACCCTGCGAATTTCGTTACTCCAGATTTAGTAGGAGCCGATATGTTAGAGGGCGTAATTCGCCACCCCACCCCATCTATTGCTCGTAATTTTCAGAGGCACTCCAGACGCGTGTTAAAAGTGCCGAGGAAGTTGATTTTTCCAGGGTGCCGGCGTTAGCCTACTCTTGTCCGAGAGCACCGAGGGGTCTCCACCGTGTGGACGAGGTAATTATCAGACCGCTCATCGTGCTGGCAGCCGCGTGTTGCGCCCTATTATGGGGTTAGTCTAAGGATACTATGCAGGGCTGCCAATGGGGTTAGTGTGATGGCTTGGATTTCGGCTCATCTACGTCCGTTGTACTTCTGGGTAGCCGTTTTACGTTGTGAATTGTAAAGTAAATCGGCTCATCTATGTCCGGTGATTCCTCTGGGTAGTCGTTCCACGTCATGATGATTTTTTTTATAAAACAAGTGGCGCATCTACGTCCGACGGCAGACGTGGAAAAAGTACCCTCTTACCACCCATAGAGAGTAGCAGATGGACCCGGTAACGCAACTCCTTGGTAGCAAATCGTGTCGGCAACATTAGGAACCCCACTGTGCTAAAAAGGGATGTTTCATGCAAATGAACATGCCTACCAAAATTGCATGTATTAACTTGGAAAATTGTAGCAGGGGTGGATCCAGAAATTTGCAGTGGGTGGGGCACTTCCCTGGAGTAGCACCATTTCATCTGGGGGAGGGGGTGTCGGGTACCACTGTGGAAGTCCCCGGAACAGCGCATTCGACAGAATATCGTAGAGCTGGGAGGGGTGTACTCAGGCATGCTGAAGTGGCGCTTTTTCGTATTAGGGGCCACGTTTTTCTCCGAGAGGTGAGCCTTTGGCTTAGAATTCCCTCAAGTGGAAGGTGAGTGGGTGCACTCAAGGATTCCTGGAGGGGAGCCACCTTTCCATGCGGGAGGGATCTGCCTCCACTGTTCCCCCAGCCCCTGTACATGCCTCCTAGAAGATATTTGATTCTGACTCTTACGTTTGTCCAGTAAAAAGTATGTCCCAGAAAGCAGCGTACTTAGCATCGCGCTATTTGCAATAATTATTGTCATATCGAAAGCGAATTATCGTAAAACACTTGAAAATCACTCTTTGGCGGCGACCTGAACAAATGGTCATGTGCGGAGTGGCCTCAGTCTATGGAAGGACAGCTTCATTCCTCCTGAAAGGTGGTCAGTTTTAAATGTGGTCCGAATGTCTACCTCAAAAGCGGCGGCTGTCCACTTCTTCCGACGTCGTCATTGTCCAGCGATGGTAATATAGTTGTACTGCCCACAAATACCCGAGCAGCTAGCGGCCCGTATCATCCGAGTCATCTTCGGCGGCCGGTTGTCCTACAGGGAACATTTCAACATTCTGCGGAATAATTGCTTCCGAGCCATGAATATTGTGAAATGTGTTTCCAGAACGAATTATAGTGCTGACAGAGCAACGATTGTATTATTATACCGTCCCCTTGTTCGCTCAAAGCCTGATTATGCATCATTTATATACGGCAGAGCGAGTAACTCGGTGAAGCGGCAGCTCGACCCTATGTATCACGCAGCGTTGTATATTTCCACAGGGGCCTTCCTGACATCGCCAGATGTGAGTCTTGGCAAAGGCCCACAAACCGCCGTTTGTACACAAACGTGAAAAGCTGGGACTCCGATATGCAATCAGGCTGAGGAAGTTTCATAAAGCATTAAACCACCTCTTTTGATTAGAAGTAAGATGGATTTGTTCTGAGGTAGTGAATATTTTCAGCTTTGGTAGGAATACCTGGTAGTAATGCTTGAGAACAGCATTAATTATGTGTGTGATCTTCTCTTATCCAAAGAATGATATGAAAAGAATGGTATGAAAAGTCTGTATATCTTCATACCAATATAAGCTTCAGGACAATGGGAATTCAATTTCAGGCCAATTTCGATTGAAGTTTCATCAGTTCGGGGAGTGGGTTGGTCGCCCTGTGGCTTCCACTCTGGGATACACTCATGGTCAGTGCTATCGACAGACTTTCAATACTGGTGCAGGGGAAAAGTCAAGCTTTTTATCCAGATATCTCCAAGTTTTGCTTCAGAAACCAAGGAATCACCATCTTTCCAAAGTCAGTGGATTTCAACCCCTCCTTCCTGCTCAAATGCTTCCGAAATGGCCGGCAAGTTTTCGAACTCCGGGATCTTTTATTTAGTTGCTGCACTATTTGTGGGGCCCTAGTGGACTTATTCGTGTCTGACGTGACTTTTCGTGGCACCTCCTTAACCTTTTGGGAGCCCGGGTTAATTTTTGACTGCATATCTGTATATATATATATATATATATATATATATATATGTATATACATCGATCACAGTTGTTAATCTATCAAATGTCTTGGGGTGCAAAATACATGGAGGTGGTAAGCCCAAAATCGATGAGACGCATACACCATGGTACCCCATGTCAAAAGTCCACAATATTTGGGGACAAAGCCAACACTGATGGGGCATTGGCCCCTACAAATTACACCAAATAACATCCCCGGTCTAGGCGCATATCAATAAAAAAAATGGAGAGAAATCATGAAAACCGGCTGAAGGTTCTGTCAGCCAGCGAGCGATTTTGGCTAACGGTGATAAGGGCGACGGCGTGACGTTCCAACCAGTATCGGTACCTCCGCCGGCAGCATACATTTATTGTTGCCTTTTCTGTCCGGAGGGTACCGCCTTCCAATGGGAAGCGCATACCCCAGTACCCCCACCCCTGTCTACGCCCCTGCACCGAGTGTGGATAAATTATGTTGCAACAGTTGCATCTTAGTTGCTCCTACCCCTCCCTTCATCCCGTGATCTTCAGTTGGCCTGTCTCATTATACTGCTTCTACCCGTGTCACCGCTCGATTCCTGCGGCGCTCGACATGAAAGCAGTCAGTGTGGGTTCAAGAAAAAATACTGGTGTTAGAGGAAAATATGGCCGATATTTGTAAAAGTAATCTTTAAGCTTTCAAATGAATCCGATTTTGTCCCATTTTCATGATATTTAAGATCGGAAATGTTGTGTGGAAAACACCGAAGTTTGGCTTGAGCGCCTACGGCACTAAGTAATTGTCTAACCCATGTGACGTCATCTCGGTTACCTCCATTCTGGGATTCTTATGAAGCAGAGCTTGTCTCGTGTTCACTGGAACTGAAGTCGGAGTACAGAGGTGACAGGTCTTGAATTGTGCAGATATTCCAGTTATTTTTTTTTAATTTCAGGTAATTTTTCATTCTTGAAATTTCTTTTTCCTGTTAGGGTTATGTGACCGTCCATTTCCTCTGCAAATGTTTATATTCGGCTGTGAGGCGAAATAACACCAAAAAGGGGCTCAGTGTTGGGTGGGCAGGTAATAATATAGCATGGAAATGAGATACAAAAAAGCAACGTCCTGTACCCCACATACCTACCCTCCTTGTATTGAAATTGGGTTTGTTTTAGAATTTGTTGTTTTGCACTTGTGATTTTCACGAAGGTGCCTATTAATTAGACAAGTCTCACTAGACATCAGAACTTTGAAAGTAGGCTAGTAAGACATGAAGAGGAACTCAAAGGTATTCTGGGAATGCTCAAACTCTAATATGAGAGGAATACCTTGAATTTCATCCCTTAATCCACAATGTGACTCATTCTCTAGCTAGCAACTGAAGAGAGGGCAAATGTACTCAAAGGATTGTTTACCAATGTATTCACTACTTATCAGTGTTAGCATTTTGGTTTCTCTAGATGCAAGATGTTGGAACAAGCATAACAGGATGTCAAAATTGTCATGGAAGTAATGTTATTTAAAATGTTGTTATTAAGTCCTGCAAACCCAGCTTTGAAACAATTGTGTACATAATACTTCACATTTTTCCTCCTAGTCTGGTTATACCAATATCAATGATAATGATGCAAACACCTATGTTATAAACTGATATTTTATTACAATATTATATATTATGTAACAATAGGTAATCCCTTCACCTGGTATCATGCCACCAGATGTTATCACTATTCTGGATCAATTAGTGAGCAATGGTATGGTACAGGACACAACTAGAAATGAGGCATGAATACCTTACAAACATGCATCCAGAATCATGATGTTGATGCCTCTTTGCAAAGGATATCAATTTAGTATTCAGTAAGTGGTGTATTCCACCCTGTTTTGTAACTAATTTATCACTGCCACTTACAAATGTTCAATCATCACTGGCCTGATTGTACAGTGGGAGGGACTTCTTCCTGAGGATACTGTTATATATACAGCCACAGTTGATGTCAAACTAATTCTTTATTGTGCTTTAAGATGGTAAAAAGAAAAGTTGTATGCACATTTGCACCCATAAAGCAAACAAATGGATTTGGTTTGGTTATGTTAGGTCAGTTTAGGTTTTTCAAGTTTAAAATTTATGTAAAAACTTCTTCTTTTTGTCCTGAAAAAGGTAAAAAAGTGGAAAATATTGGTCACCTTCATTGACATGGTGTTAAAAAAACACCTTGAAATACAAATGTGCATGCATTCAAGCTCTGCTTCTTAGTCAGAACCTGATGGTAACCACCTGAAAGTCCTGAATTGGCCTTCCCACTGACTACTGAGCATCCTATTATGCATCCTGTTCAAGAAATATATGAACCATGGAATACTACCTGAAGATAGCAGATTGTAGAAAGTACTCCAATTTCAAAAAGTTCACTAGCAGCTTGCAAGTAGCCTTCCAACTACTGTCTAATTAGGCTGACATAAATGCCATCCAAGGTTTTTGAGTCAATCACTTTGGGTAGTATGATGGAACACATGTGGACACAATTTCTATTCTGTCTTTTACAAATGAATAATAATTGCCAAATTGATGCACACTAGGGATGTTTTCCAGCTTAAATCTACTTGACCTGGTGACTTGGCATTGGGAAATGTTCCTGTCTTTTTTGTGTTTTATTTTGCCATCTGTATATACACTTATCTGTCTTTAAACTGCATCCTGTATGTGAACAACATGAATGTTTCAACATATATCTGAATGATGAGAGAAAGTCATGACCCAACTGGCCATCCCTAATTCCCTTTCCTTAATAGATTACCTTTTTTGCTGCACAATGTGAATTCATTAATTATTGAAAGGCTACATAATTTTGAGGCAACCATTAACACACACCCTGGAGGGGGGCGAAATCCACACACCCCTCCAATTTCTTGTACATAACTCTGGATTTTAAAAGGTGATATACACCATTGTTTGCACACCTGCTTAGAAATGACCAATGCATTGTTTAAAGTATGAAAAACGAAAATCTGCCGGGAAGGTTTCGAGTTAGGGGTCGTTGTGCATATGTACATTTGTGCTTATGTACATTAGCCATATGTACATCTGTGCCTATGTACATTTGCCATATGCACATATGCACTTACATACATTTGCATATGTACATCTGTCATACGTACAGGATGGCTTTACATACAGTTGGCTTTACATACATTTGCCCGGTTACTGGTTGAATTGTATGCTTCCATTCTTCAGACATAAATGAAATATCCTAATATCTGTTGATGCTCACAAGTGACAGCATTAACTGGTGTAGCTCGCATGCTACCCTCTCCAGATCACGGAAATATTTTCCAGATGGAATAGCTTCCAGCATGTCGTTTTTGAAGAACTTGAAGAGTCTATTCTCCGGTGGTGGAGAGAACTCATCCAAGAGGAAACGCGTGCTTAGCAATGTCAAGGTTGGAGTCAATCCGGAAGACGTGTGGGAGCTTCAGGGTGAAGTTGGTGATGGTGCATTCGGCAAGGTATACAAGGTAAGCTCTCGCCCTGCATTTTAAGTAGTCTTGCAAAGGGTGCAAGGTAAGGTCACGTCCCACGTTATAAGAAGTAGTGCGAGGCAAAGTAAAACTTTCTGTATATGGCATGTTGCCGTTCTGGGTTCAGTGTGGAGTGTGAGCTTTCTGATTTGTGCTGTGTAATGTTGGTAATGTGGAGTACCACCAATCTATGTTGCATTGGCTGTGTGTCATTAAAGCCCCAAAAACAGTAACAGGGGATGACCATCAGGGGAAGGTCATGACCAGGTGCACCAACCCTCTGTCGTGTTCTCAGGGAAAGATCTTGACCTAGGTATGCTCTACAGCTAATGAACTACAGGGTCATGTGTTAGCCTGGTCTGGTATGGTTATGACGGTTAGCTCAAAATCGTAGGTATAATTTAGAGTGACCATGTCGCGGGAAATATCTATCGGAGATATAATGCATGGCGGTTGGTTTTTCCAAAGTTGTTGGGAAATGTTGGGAAATATCTGTCTGGCTGTGTGTCTGTCTATGGATGTACCGCTTCGGTGCATGCTGTACCAAAACGGCTGGGCGGATTTCGCTCGAATTTTCACACGTGATGCACTAGTTCTGCGGACAGGTTATGGTGGTGGTTCCTGGTTGTGCGGCTCATGTGGGCACGTGCCACGTGCGTCAACTGGGGTCATGTTGACATCAGTTACCCAGGGCCACAGTACATACCACAAGTAGCATGAAGACGAAACTTTGTGCAAACATGCGCCCGATAGAGAATTGCGTGATTTTGTGGTCGGCGGCCGGGGCGCCGTACCGTGTTACCACCAAGCGCGTGCATCTGTTTTGACTTGGGCACCTCCGACCTGATGGTGGAGGTGCCAGAGCTATGAGATTTGGCGGACGGATAAATCGTCACGATTATCGAATATGGACAATTTGTAGTGGTTGACACAGCGTAGCTCGTGGCACGCGCTCAATATTCACTCGACATGCGCACTTCTGTTTCACATGGGGCTGGAGCCTATTCCGACGAAAACGCGAGCACCACATTTTGGCGCCCTGCTCAGCTCACATCGCACGGAACAAGGGATGTGTGACACCACTTGAAAGCCCACGGTACCAAGTACCCTTTGGTCACGATTTCGGTGCGATCGGTTCAGTGTGCTGCACGTGCGTGACACCGATGTGATGGGGGGGGGGGGGAACTGGTTACGCCGAAATCATCTCACGTCAGTTAGTGTGTCTAGTAAAGCATGAATCATCACATCGGAATGTGACCAATTTTAGTGCGTCGAATCGGCCCGATTTCAACCAGCATAGTTAGAGAGTCGGTGGACCGATCGGCACTAAACCGACACCACCGTCACTAAGACAATCTGCATACTAAGCAGTGCAAACTTTCTTGCCCCATGTGACACGTACCCGGGGGGGGGGGGGTGTAGAGAAAAGGCGGTCGTTTTCGTTTTTTTTCACGTTTAGGTCTGGTGCTGGAAACCTGATAAAAGTGACGATACACCGTTGGTTGCATTACCCAGGTCCATGTTCCGGCTACACTTCTCTCATCGACCATGGTCACATGTCGCATGCCAGAGGTCAGCCATCGCGACCAGAGTGACAAGCGTCGTGACCCGTAGAACAGGTTCTGCTTACAACCCAATCAGCGTCCTCGATTCCCCACGATACTCGCCCTTCCTGCCAGTGAGAGGCAGGCGACGCCATATGGCCTCAGCTCAGCATCATACAGCCACAATCCATCCATTCATATCTTCAATGTCCCTACCATGCCTCATTTTGGATGAAAAGTGGTAGGCACGCATAGCCCCAGCTGATTCCCACGAGACTTTAGATTGTCCCCATAGAGCATACTTTTCTTACAATAAGGCTGCCCTGAAGCATTACCGAACATCACTTTCGGCCTTCTCAGCTGGCTCATTGCATTGATAGATAGGTGGGTTTCCTGGAGCCAACTTCATCGGTCAAAGATTATACATGTTGCACGTGCTAACAGACCAGCCAAGCTACCGTAGGAAGGATTCTATATAGGTGAATAGTGAATACATCTAATAGTCTATGCAGTGAAATACAGCTGCATTATAAGGAATGTAGAAAGTAAGTTCGTAAATGGCACTGCAGATCACATCAAATGAAGTCTGTGGAGGTCAGGTCCGGTTAGGTTAGGTTTGGTTTGGTGATATTTGGTTATGTTGTGATGTGTTGGATTGGGTTGGGTTACAATAGGATAGGTAGGATAGGATAGATTAGGTTTTATTTGGTTAGTGTAGATTGGCCAATTTTGGGTTAACTCAGTTCCAACCTGATTGGTAGCATAATGGCCTGGGTAAATTTTGAACACAACAACATGGTACTGGGGTTGGTGTGCATCTAGTCACACTTCATGGTAGTTGAGCCTGAATGAGACAACTTCTCACATAATCCTAAATGACCCTCATCTGCCGCACCATGATCTGCGTTGGTGGCGACCTGACCCCACCTGGGTGGTCTAGGTGGCTTTGTCTCATCTTGTACCTAGGCTGCGATGACCAGTGAAAACTAGCTAAGTCTGCGGGCTCTCGCCCAATTCATCACCTTCGCAAAATTGGTGTTGTTTTCACAGATTAAAAAAATTGTTTGAGTTGTATCGAACGAAACAAAGCAATGTCATGTTGTACTTATTATTAATGGATACAAAACTGCAATTGATTTTATCTGCCTATGGCCCTCAAGTAGTTTTCCAACTTCAGAAATCAGAGTACAAAGTGACCATTCACAGGACAAACATTTGGATCATCAAAACATTTTGAATTGTTTTATTTACATATCTGATGGGCAATGACAATGTTTTTTTCTACTTTTCCTTCACAAGTAAGTATATATGCATACTGTAAATTCCTTTATATCCAGGTGCTTTTTGACTATTTCTTGGGTACTATCCATCTATGTACCTGTATGTCACACTTTTATTTATGCTGATGTGTAAGTTCCATTCTTTATATCCGTACTCAGCTGTCTTGAATATGGGACTTTATTTCATTTGACCTGAGCGACTCGACCTCTCCTGTCTGGGACAGCCTGACATCAGTACCGAGCCTCCAGCTTGCCTCACCTGCCCTGATCTAGATAACCTGACTTAACCTAACCTGAATAATCTGAGCTCACCTGAGAAAGACTAGTTGATCTGACCTTGGTGTCTTGACATTGCCTGGCCGCACGTCATCTGGATGACCTGAGCTGGTGATCTTCAGGCGGTGCACCGTCAGTCGAAGTTGGTGACGGCGGCCAAGGTGTGTGAGATGAGCGCTGACGACGAGCTGGAGGGCTTCATGGTGGAGATCGACATTCTTACCGAGATGCACCATAAAAATGTTGTGCAACTTATAGACGCCTACCTCATCAGACGAGAGCTCTGGGTGAGTCCTCACATCACTGATCTCAGGAGAGCTCTGGGTATCTATCACCCATATCATGTCATCCTCACATCCTTACTTTGTCAGGAAGGAACTCTGGTTGGTCCTCCCCTTGTCGCTCACTTCGTCACAAGGAAGCTTCAGGTGAGTAATATGATTTTTTTTCTGCAGCAGGTAGTGACTGTATTGTCTGTCTGTACCATATGATGCTGGAAGTTGCGATTCATATATAGCTGATGGCTGCGTAACTGTGCCGACTGTATAACTGACGGCTTTACAGCTGTTGCGGCTGCAAAACTGACGGCTGTATAACCGATGGCTGTATAACTGACGGCTGTACAGCTGTGGCGGATGTATAGCTCTGTCGGCTGTACAGCTGTGCCGACTATATAACTGACGGCTGTATAGCTGTGCCGACTGTATAGCTGTGTCGGCTGTATAACTGGCGGCTGTACAGCTGTGGCAGCTGCAAAACTGACGGATGAATAACTGTGAAGGCTGTATAACTGTGAATGCTGTATAACTTGACGGTGTATAACTGGCGGTTGTGTAGCTGTGATGGCTGTATAACTGGCGGGTGTATAACTGACGGCTGAATAACTGTTACGGCTGTATAACTGGCGGCTGTATAACTAACGGCTGTATGGCTGTATAACTGTGACGGCTGACGGTTGTGTAGCTGTGACGGCTGTATAACTAACGGTTGTGTAGCTGTATAACTAACGGTTGTGTAGCTGTGACGGCTGTATAACTGACGGTTGTGTGGCTGTGACGGTTGTATAACTTTTATGGCTGTATAGCTGTGACGGCTGCATAACTAACGGCTGTATGGCTGTATAACTGACAAGTGTGTAGCTGTGATGGCTGTATAATTGTAACGGCTGTATAACTGACAGTTGTATAGCTGTGACTGCCATATAACTGATGGCTGCATAACTGTAACGACTGTGCAACTATGACAGCTGTGACAGCGAAATAGCTGCGACAGATGTGCGTATGTGATGGCTGTATAGCTGCGACAAATATGCACATATGATGGCTGTGTTACTCTTTGTGACTTTGTCGTACTTACAGCTCCGACAAATGTGTTATATGTGACGGCTGTGTTGCTCGGTGCAACTGTGACAGCTGTGTGTCTGCGACACAGATGCTGCTGGAGTTCTGTGACGGCGGCGCCGTGGACTCCATCATGGTGGAGCTGGACCGGCCACTGAAGGAGTCGCAGATTGCCTACATCACGCGCGGCATGGTCGAGGGCCTCGAGTACCTGCACAACAACAAAGTGGTGCACCGCGACATCAAGGCCGGAAACGTACTGCTCACCACCGACGGCGGCGTCAAGCTCAGTGAGTGGCGCCCATCGCTGACCTGACGGGAGCTAGGTCGGGGTTTGCACGTGTAAAATACACATGTCGTGAGTGTGGTGATGCCTTTTGTGCATATATTCATTCACTTTCTATACGGAACCTGTTCTCTGATCGATATATGCTTGACTCAATGAACGGTTCCAATTTTACAGCTCGAGAGTTGCTAGCACTTTGTCTCCTTCCGCGATCAATTCACATTGGGGTTCGGTGGGTCATTATGACCGGTAAAGGTACTACGTACCTCGGTGCATAATACATGAATACGCAGGGTTCATGTATGTAGCTTTTTGTTTGATGTGCGATATTCAACACGTGCGCAATGGAAGGACGGAATTCTCCAGACCTGACAGAGGACTGAACATGTGTTCTGGTATTATTTCGTAAGGTACTATTTATTGTGTGCTTCAAATATCATGTTTAGTTTTGGAAGCCGCGGTGTTTATGCTCCTTGTGTGGAGAAGTCAGCCACGTGTAGATTGGTGAAAGACAGGTGAAAGTGTTTTCAGACCTGTGGGTACCTTCTCTTCGAAATATCTATATTAACTCAGGTCTGGTCGTTCGAACCCGACCACCATCGTTGTGTTCTGCCGCCGTGCCTCCAGTGATATCAGCACAAACTCAAACCTCATCCGACCAAGGGCCGCTACAGGACCACCGAAGCCGATGTGCCCTGAAGCCCGAACAACTAAACCAAAGCAAACCAGTCGGGACATGCCGAGTCGGGTCCCAGACCCAGACCCAACCCAGAATTCCCAGAAATGGCCGATCGTCGCGCATAAACCCAACTTAACTTGAGGTACAGCTATAATTGAGTTCGAATTCCCTGATTCAGTGGTTGTATCAGTATCTGCCGGATTTCCTGATTCAGTGGTGGTATCAGTATCTGCAAAGCTATCCCCGCTAAGCATGTACCCGGCGCAGTCCTAATGCAGTCCTAATACAGCAAGCTGTCGATATTGCTTTGCTCCTATCATGAACAGCCCCGGTCAGTAGTACAAATTATTTCGCATAAAAGTATACCGAGCAACTGGAGCACGGCTGGACACCGGTGTCGTGAGTCACGTGCCTGTTGACCTCACCACCCTGTGACCCAGCCACTGGAGCACGGCTGGACACCGGTGTCGTGAGTCACGTGCCTGTTGACCTCACCACCCTGTGACCCAGCCACTGGAGCACGGCTGGACACCGGTGTCGTGAGTCACGTGCCTGTTGACCTCACCACCCTGTGACCCAGCCACTGGAGCACGGCTGGACACCGGTGTCGTGAGTCACGTGCTTGTTGACCTCACCACCCTGTGACCCAGCCACTGGAGCACGGCTGGACACCGGTGTCGTGAGTCACGTGCCTGTTGACCTCACCACCCTGTGGCTTGTGTAATTTCACTGTTCCACATATTTTGCTCGCGCTTGCTCTTTCTGTTTCTGTTTCACTGATGCTACTCCCATTTCACTGTTTCACTGATGTTACTCCCGTTTCACTGTTTCACCGATGTTTTCTTGCGCTTGTTCTTTTTCTTTCATTGTTTCACTGTTGATATCTACTACTGCTGGCACTAATCATCCTAAGCTATCAATCTAACATAGTTATGGGCGCTGTATGACCGAAGCAGTCGATGCGCCCCTAAGCCCAAATAACCAACCAGCCTGTGGCTTGTGCCTGCAGCCGACTTCGGCGTATCGGCCAAGAACAAGCACACGCTACAAAAGCACACCACTTTCATCGGCACGCCGTACTGGATGGCGCCCGAGGTGATCGTCTGCGAGACGTCGCCCACCGAGACGTACGACTACCGGTCGGACGTGTGGTCGCTCGGCATCACCATGATTGAGCTAGCGCAGAAGGTGAGTCGGCGTCCGGTCGGCCATTTGTGCGAACATCGTCGCCGTGTCCGACGGTCAGGGGACGGCGGCGACGGATGCTCGACAGGGGACGGTGCGGATGGGTGGTGGTGCCGACAGGATGTGGCTGTGGCTGTGGCTGTGTCCGTGGACGAGCTGGGCGTTGGGAGATGGACGCCGTCAAGCACACCTCAGCGGGTGTGTCTGTGTGGTCCGCAGGAGCCGCCCTATAACGAGCTGAACCCGGTGCGCGCCATGCTGCGTATCCAGAAGTACGACCCGCCCACGCTGGATAGGCCCAGCCAGTGGAGCAAGGAGTTCTGCGCCTTCGTCGGCGCCTGCCTGAAGAAGGAGCCGACCAAGCGGACGGACACCGCCGGCTTGCTGCAGGTGCTGCGTCAGCATCGGCACTGACGGCGGCTCAGTGTCGAACCGGTGACGGACCGGACGGGTGACGGGCAGAAAAGGATGGGTGGATTGTGGCTGAACGGCGCATCCAGCAGCTGACGCCATATGGCGTCGCTTGCCTCCCACCCGGGCAGGTGGTCGCTGCATGACCAATGTAGTCGATGCGCCCTAAAGCCTTAATAACTTACTAACCCGGGCAGGAAGGGCGGCTATCGTGGGGAATCCCGTACCTCTGTCGTGCCAGACGCTCAGCTTAACCACTGAGCTACCGACGCCCCGGGCCGGACGGGTGACGGATCGGGTGCCAGTGGTGCTGTCGTGCACCACTGGCAACTTTCGAGGCATGTCCATGTCAGTCAGTTTTCGAAATGTTGTAGAAGAAATGTGTCAGTGTCGGTCCTCTACTCGCTGATGTGGCCGCCCACTCCCCTCTCGCTGCTGTATGTGGCCCGATCCCCGGCTGGGGCGGTGGCCACCTGTTCCCCGTCTGTGTCGCGCGCTCCCTTCCCGCGGCTGCCTTTGTCGCTCACTCCCCGGCTGGATACAGTTGCCACATGTTCCCCGTGCTGTGGACCGATCCGCTTCTGGTTGTGACGTTTTCCGTTTGTGTGCGATATCAGCAACCGCACGCTCCCAGCTATACTAGTTGCGATGGTAGCTATCTGCACGATAGTGATGAAAGGCGGTGTTGCGCGGCCGAGGAGTTGGGATACTGAAGCGGGTGATAGCGTTTCACGTTATCACCCGGTTTAGCGGGTGGTGGCGATGGGCTTATAGCGGTTCGTAGTGCACTGGCGTGCCGAGATAGCTCGACGCGCAAATTCAGTGATGTTTGTGCCAACGGGGCAGTGCCTGTTTGATGTGGCGTTCGGCGCACAATACTACTGTACAATATTTTTTTAACGATTTCTTGCTGGGGTGGCTTCATGAACCACATCCCAATTGCTAAGCAGAGATTGTGCGTGAACCCTGGCCTCACCATTCGATCCATGCATTCCAGTTCAACGACATAATTTTGACCGAAAGTTTAACGTTCCGCCAATGCACCGTCACCGCCGCCTGGTAGTTCGTCCCCGGCCTTATCGGGCCAGCTGCCAACTGACACTTCCAGCTGGGAGCCATGGCCCACACGAATCGGAGCGCGCGAAGCGTCTGGAACCCTGTCTTGCCAGGACGGGGAAGATTAATACAGGCCAGCGCTCCAGCCAACTGAGCTGCCGGGGCTCTAATGCAGATAGCTACTATCGCAACTATTATAGCTGGGAGCGCGCGGTGGCTTGCATCACACACTATGCACACCATCGTGAAAGAAATTCGACGCACCAAATGTCCGAAGCTTGCAAGTGGGGCGGCTTGCACTACGTGGCCTATGTGCCTTCTGCGAGAACACGCTCCCGTCTGTGGACTCAACCACCTGGAAGATGGTGGCGCCGGCTGGCCCTTCTGCTTGTCCTGTCCATTATTTTAGTTTGGACCTCGGTTCCAGGTTCTGCCACGTTCATCCAGTGTTGTTGTTTGGCAGCACAATACTGTCGACGAGGAATGTGGTCGTCGCACATGGTGTTGATAATCTCAATTACCCAGTAATATGATACAGTTGAAAAGGATATATGTTATTCAGAAAGTTTAAGGTACACATTATACAATAACCCAGCATCTATTTCAATGCCTGAATTGTTGCGGTTACTGCATAACGTTGTGACATGTCGCAAGGTTAACTGAGCGTGCCAGAAAGCATTCCCAAACGTTTCTCAATCTAAAGAAATGACTGTTAGATGTCATTCGTCGTCCGCCAAACGGGGTGTCCTGTCATTTATATTACTTAGTCAATCCCTACGTTCCCGATTGGACAGAATGACACGTAAGTCATACCTCCACCGATCCCAGTTGTGTTGCTGACACTGTCCATCACCGGACATTCCGCCGTGCCAAAACCAGCATCGACAGTAACCGACCATGGCCCACACTGGTGGTATCCAGCCATGGCCCACACAGATAACAGCCCACCACGATCCATCCTGGCATTTTATTTATTTATTTATGTAACAATACATGCCCTCCACGTGCAGTGGCTATTACGGACAGTCTGGGTCACATATTTACAAAGAAAGGATAGATTTGTGGTCAGTAGTGGGAGCAGATGCGCAACAAACATTCGTACACTTGTTACAACGTTACAACAAACACATTAGCCGCCATGGCCCACATCGACGACAGCCGAACATTGCCCATATCGACAACATCCGACCATGACTCGCGCCGACAGTAGCCGACCACGACTTATAACGACAGTAACCGACCATGGCCCACACTGGCGGTAGCCAGCCATGGCCCACACAGATAACAGCCCACCACGATCCATCCTGGCATTTATTTATTTATTTATTTATTTAACAATACATGCCCTCCACGTGCAGTGGCTATTACGGACAGTCTGGGTCACATATTTACAAAGAAAGGATAGATTTGTGGTCAGTAGTGGGAGCAGATGCGCAACAAACATTCGTACACTTGTTACAACGTTACAACAAACACATTAGCCGCCATGGCCCACATCGACGACAGCCGAACATTGCCCATATCGACAACATCCGACCATGACTCGCGCCGACAGTAGCCGACCACGACTTATAACGACAGTAGCCGACCATCACTCGCACCGACAGTAGCCGACCATCACTCGCACCGACAGTAGCCGACCATGGCCCACATCAACATAGCCGACCATGACCCACACTGGCAGTAGCCGATCATAACGCACAGCTGCCTTCATCCAGCATAATGCGCCATCAGAAGCGCGGGACAAGTCAGGGTAACGGGCGGGCTATTTGACTCCTGTTTGACAGGCATAGGAGATGCCATCCCCTTGTCGTCCGAAACCGATGGTTGTGCGGTCCCTGTTAGTATATGGAGCGCGGCGTTACGCCAAGCGCCACCTGCATTATCCCGTCGTGCAAGTGCAATCGCAAAACAGTTTCTGGAAACAAAAATGCTAGTACCTCAGAAAGAATTATAACGATAAGGCTGGTAAAGCACCTATTAGGGACGGGTCTAATTATGAGTCAAGAAAGTAGGGCATTGAACGATGCAAGACAAATATATTATTGATGTTTCAAAAGCGTGGCGGTCGACTCGGGTTGTGTCGGGTCGTTCAAATAAATGTTTTCATATGTGCATGGTGGTAGTATGACCATAGCTGCTGGCTGGCTCGTGTAACTCCGAGGCCGTTCGCAGCTACCGTTCATCAACCGCACTCTCGACAACAAACCGATCCGAGAGCTGCTGCTCGAGTACAAGGCTGACGTCGACGAAGGGTTCGAGGACGCCATCGATGAGGTGGGTCCACTGCTGACTGCGACGGTGAGCCGGCCGTCGGCTGACGATGACGTCATCGCTGGGCGTGATGTCTGGTGACGTCATCACTGGGCGTGGCTCACGTGGTGTCTGTCGTATGACAGACAGCTGGTGCGTCATTGGCAACCACGTGACGCTCAGTAGAGCCTTCCGCTCGCCGCCGATGTGGTAGGTGAGAAAGGTGCTATGGTGAACTAGTGGCATTGCCAGCGCAAACATTCATCGTTATTATTCTGGCGTTGATCGTTTAACGCCAATGTGGTCATGTTTGCCGACACAAACTTCCGGAAGCTTTTGAGGAGTACATGGACTCATTGTCCATTGTCCATTGATGTAGTTCCCAGCATATTATTTGAGCTACTCTCTCACATTCTCTCCGACCTAGCGTGCGTTCTGACATGCCCCCTGGCTTATCCTGGTGTACCCTCTGTCATCAGCTTTCAGATACCCTCTGGGATCCTCGCTGCCTTAAATTTCCATAATCATCTGACGCATCTTCCGAACACCTGTGGCGCACTCTTGTTGTCTTTTCTGATATACCCTCTGGTGCATTCTCTGATTTTCAGTCCTCTGGATTGATTTTACGTCCTACCTCTGGTGTACCCTCGGTCTTGTACATGTCCTTTATCATATGATGTACCCTTCATTCATCATCTGAGTCGTTTAACGTGCCATTCATCTGTCTTCTGATATTTGATGTCCATTCGATCTTCCGTCTTAACATCTTTCTATCTCTGATATCCTCTTTAAACCACCTGCCATCTGGTGGCATAGGTGTGAAAGGCCCTGCGCCTGCTCTGCCGATCGACGATCGTCCGAGACCTGTACACTTGGGTGTTGTTCCGAAGTCGTCCAACTATCAATCGTTTTCTATTGGGGACGAATAGTATAGTGGTAAGTTGCTCGTCTTACAATCGAAAGACTGTGGGTTCAAGTCTCACCTGCCGCTACTCTTTTGCCCACGACAAATCGGCGTGAGAGATTGGCGACGCTACATGAATTAACGGTCGATGTGTCGTAAAACCAATAACCAACCAATCGTTTTCTATGTTCCGTACAGACGACGTGCCGGATGCCAAGTCCTTAGTTCGTCTCCATTCAATGGATAGACTAAATGGCATGAT
The DNA here is from genome assembly GCA_034440575.1 of Imbricaverruca yamaguchii. Classification (NCBI taxonomy): domain Eukaryota; kingdom Metazoa; phylum Arthropoda; class Thecostraca; family Neoverrucidae; genus Imbricaverruca; species Imbricaverruca yamaguchii. The sequence continues at coordinate 1,443,646 of JAOTOL010001582.1, read as the reverse complement.
ATGTGTATTGTTCATATAATGATTCAAACACACAAAATTTGCGCCGTAATGATAGTTCAGAAGTCGGGGCTTGCGCCGTGTCGACAGTCGATCTCACTGGCTAGCATTGTCCGCCGACGCAGAGGAACGCAGTTGTTCCCACAAGCAGCAAGCATACACAACACATTCAGTCACGTTGTCACGAGAGCGAGACAGGACCGGCTCGCTCCCGGATGCATACCCAAGCTTGCTTAATCTCTCGTCATCGGGGTCCTGTATATATATATATATATATATATATATATATATATATATATATATATATATATATATATATATATACATATATACATACACAAGCTTTGCTCGCATGACTTGAGAACGCGAGAGGGCTTGGTGTGAAGGTCGGAGCTAGTTGCGATGCCAAGCGCAAAGTCTGGGCTTGGTCGGTTTAAAGAACTGAAGCTACAGTCGCATTGACATGATGTTGACCATTGGGCTGTGCGGCACATGGTTAATTATGACGGTGTTTGCCTCGTGGCGAGCTGGGACTGACTCAGGACGATAAAACTTCATGTAGTGAACGTACGAGAATACTAAGCAGTTGGGGTCTGGAAAGCTCCTCCGTCCCTGAAGCGACCTTGGAAAATGATTGCTGTGGATCGGCGTGGCATGTCTGGGCGTGGTGCGGCCAACCGATGTATGCTGAGCCTGGTACGGAGCACGTCACGCACGACTAACCGTTGCACTCTGACCTATCTCTGACTGTTCGTCTGGGTTCGTGTGTCACCCCATCTACCTATCCTCTCATATATGACGTGCACTCTGTCCTCTAACGTACCATGTGTCTATCCTCAGATGTGCTCTGACGTACCTCTGACGTGCCTCTGACTATCCGTCAGACCCCGTGTGACGGGCCACCGCCTCGTCTGCAGGACAGTCGTGTGTCTCGGATGTGCTCTGACGTACCTCTGACGTGCCTCTGACTATCCGTCAGACCCCGTGTGACGGGCCACCGCCTCGTCTGCAGGACAGTCGTGTGTCTCGGATGAGCGACCCCGAGCTGCCAGCGCCCTCCGAAGCGAACGGGACGGGTGGGCTTAGCAGTGGCACCGACGCGGCCGCAGTCGACACCTCACCCAAGGTAATGCCGGTTGTCCAGTCTCGCCCAGTGCTGAACGCTCTCTCTCCCAAGCGAGGTGCGGCTGGTTCTATTTTCAAGGCGACACTAGAGTTCTTTAGTCAGCGTGACTAGTCCTACCCAGGGTGACACCAGTCTCTCAGCCAAGGTGGCTAGTTCTTCCCAAGGTGACACCAGTCTCTCAGCCAAGGTGGCTAGTTCTTCCCAAGGTGACACCAGTCCCTCAGCCAAGGTGGCTAGTTCTTCCTGAGGTGACACTAGTCCTCTTGTCAAGGTGAAATTAATCATGTAGTCAAGGGGACACTAGTCCTCTTGTCAAGATGATATGACACTAGTCCATCAGTCATTGTGACTAGTTGTGACATTGTGACTAGTTGTGACAAGGTGACACAAGTCCCTTCGGTTGATATTTCCATCACACAGTCCCTTCTTCAGGTAACATCTCAACCCCCCTGGAATCTCTTGTACTGACTCCCTGGCCATGACCACACGTACCACCGTGGCGCCTTGGTACTGCCGCAATGGTTGGCTGCAAACAGGTGTCGGACTGACATGTCCGGTGCGCCAGAAGTGGTTCGTTCGTGTGTGTCGTTGGGACTATAACCAGGCTGAAGAACTAGCTAGGGCCAAGCATGGTGACAACAGTGAGGTTTTTTTTCTTCAGGAAGTTACACCACCGCCGGCTCCCGCGCCGCCGTCCGCCGCCGCCACGGAGTTTCCACCATCTCCTGCCGCCCGCCCCGCCACGGAGCTCCCACAATCTCTCGCCACGGAGCTCCCACCACCTCCCGCCACGGAGCCCCCACAATCTCCCGCCACGGAGTCCCCACAATCTCCCGCCACGGAGCTCCCACCACCTCCCGCCACGGAGCTCCCACCACCTCCCGCCACGGAGCCCCCACAATCTCCCGCCACGGAGTCCCCACAATCTCCCGCCACGGAGCCCCCACAATCTCCCGCCACGGAGTCCCCACAATGTCCCGCCACGGAGCTCCCACCACCTCCCGCCACGGAGCTCCCACCACCTCCCGCCGCCACGGAGGTTCCGCCGCCATCGCCACTGGCGCCTACACCATCAGCCGCGCCGGCGGCCGATTGCGGGTCGGTGGCGCCGGCCGCCGACGGCTCGGTGTGGCTGCGTCACGCCGAGCAGCGGCCGCTGGTCATCGCCGAGCCGGTGCTGCTGCAGACGGATAGCGCGGCCGGCGGTGCCACTCGGGTCCTGCTGACCGGCGGCGACGGCCAGGCTGACGTCTGCGTCAGCGTGCTCACCGACCCCGCCCCAGGTCAGTACGACACCGCGCCGCTGACCCGACCTGACCGGCACTGTCGGGGCGTCGGAACTTCCCCAGTGTGGGCGGCGACTGGAGCTCTGCCCAATGTGGCTGGGACGTGGGAACCCCGGCCAATGTGGAAGGATCGTGAACACCACCAATCGTGGGGGGAGACAGTCTGGTCTGGGTTTGTAGATCGTTGGGCGTTGGTGCTCTAGAATATATGTGCATGTATCGGATTTTGTCCTAGAGGCTGGCTGGACGTGGTCCGAAAGCTAGCAAGATCTCAATTTGTGGAGAATACTTGTACTTGTACAAATACTTTGTTTGGCAGCAGAGCGTATGCCCTGCCTCTTTTTGTCCTTCGAATCAAAGCAGCTTACCTGGTAAATGAGCTGTGGCAAAACAACTTTGGAGGTTCTGGCTTCAGATGTATTTTTACGTAATGCCATAATCAGCCTATGTGATAAAAATGTTAACCACTAGTTAGCATAACTACTGTGGATCTGCGCAGTTTTGTTTCATGACATTTGCTGTATTCCTTCCTCGTCCTGAAAACTCGATTACAAAACGACAAGCCTTAATCCACGTTGGGTCTGCTGGGGTGACTGTCGAGCCATCTGTACGCTTCTGTTTGGTGTCTGAACCGACCAGTACCGCTTCTGCCTGTTGCCTGGTCCCGTGCTCAGCTAACCTGGTGCTGTCAGCTGATGTTCTGTGTCCGGCTAGTGCTGGCTGGGTGTCCGTCCCGACTGAGGGGTAACTGCCGGCGGTGCTGTGGCTACACAGGCTGGCAGCCGCCTCTGTCCAGTGACGTCGCCGTAGACGGCACGGACGGACGGACGGACGGACGCCAGCCGGAGCCGCTGCGGCCCGGCGTGCTGGTGCTCAGCACCGACCGTCCTCTGCCACCGTCGCCGGCCACCGCCGCCAGACCGCAGCCAAAGCCCAAACCGCCGCCGCCCAAACCGAAGCCCAAGCCGAGCGTCGGCTCGACGCCGGGCCACTGGCTGGACACCAGCGAGGTGGTGATCGCCGGCAGCAGTTTTGTGGATAGCCCGCCGCCGGCCGACCCGGGACCGCGGTTCGAGCTGCGCCTGGAGGAGGGCGCTCACTCTCCACATGGAGAGCTGGCTGCGCCGCAGCCGCACCAGGAGGCGGCGCACGTGTCCGTGGTGGAGGTGGACGAGCCGCACGGACAGACGGAGGGTGAGTGGGTCCGTGGTGGCTGAGGCACAGATGGCCGCGCCGGTCAGGTGGTTCCGCACACAGGTGAGGGACTGGGTGTCAATGGCTGAGCAGTGGTGAGTGGTCCGCTGGGTGCTTCGATGTCGCTAGTCATGCGGGTCGCATGACATGTGCAATATGAGCCGGCAGGGGTCACGCAGGTGTTGGTGCTGTTACCTCATGGCCAGGTATACGTGTAGTTTGTGTCTCACGTCGCATATATAATGCGCACCGTTTATGCCCCCTTGACCTTTCCTAGCGGTAGATTCCACAGTGAATGATATCTGCTAACTGCACGTCCATCCCTTTGTGTTCTTTTGTTTTGCCACGTCCTCCTCCACTGCTGAATTGTGTTCGCCTAAGGTTGAGTCGAAGAAAATTTCCGGTCTCCCACTGCTCAACGAGAGTTTCTCAAGCAATGCAAGCAAATCTTCAAATGCCGTAGTTCGGTCTCCATTTTCTTAAGTGAGCTTGATGTGCCCACCCAGTCCTTTTCATCCCACGGTAGCCCTGGCTGACCGTTTGATCGGTTTCCAGTCCCGTGTGGATGCTGACCGGAGTACGCCCCCCTCTGCATGCAGTCAGAATATTTACGGCTATGGCGCTGCCACCCCGCGTCGATGCCTTTTGTGCATTAAGTGAGCTAAACAATTTCATCTATTCTCCCCTTCACGTAGCTCAAACAGCCTAGGCGAATTCACCAATTTTCCACTACGTTTGATCCAAATGGCCCATCTTCTCATCTCCATCAGACTCTGATGATTTGACTCCGGCCTAAGCGACCACGGAAAAACAGTGTTCACCCATACAGTCTACCAGCTACCATCTTCTCTGGGCCAATTGACCACCATCTACCCTTTGCTAAATGATCTGATTCCCACTGAACTAGGCATGCCACTATCTCCCCTGTGCCAGGTGACCCGCCATCTTCCCTGTGCCAGGTGACCCGCCATCTCCCCTGCGCCAGGTGACCCGCCATCTCCCCTGCGCCAGGTGACCCGCCGTCTCTCCTGCGTCAGGTGACCCGACATCTCCCCTGCGCCAGGTGACCAGCCGTCTCTCCTGCGCCAGGTGACCCGACATCTCCCCTGCGCCAGGTGACCCCCCCCTGCGCCAGGTGACCGCCGTCTCTCCTGCGCCAGGTGACCCTCTCCCGGCCACTCCCCTGCGCCAGGTGACCCGCCGTCTCTCCTGCGTCAGGTGACCCGACATCTCCCCCGGTCAGCCAGGTGACCCGACATCTCCCCTGCGCCAGGTGACCCGCCGTCTCCCCTGCGCCAGGTGACCCGCATCTCTGGCAGGTCTCCCCTGCGCCAGGTGACCCGCCGTCTCCTGCGCCAGGTGACCCGCCATCTCCCCTGCGCCAGGTGACCCGCCATCTCCCCTGCGCCAGGTGACCCGCCGTCTCTCCTGCGCCAGGTGACCCGCCATCTCCCCTGCGCCAGGTGACCCGACATCTCCCCTGCGCCAGGTGACCCGCCGTCTCCTGCGCCAGGTGACAGAACGTTGCCGTCGTCGACCGACTCCGCCTTCACGTCCATCACCTTGGAGGGCACCACCGTGAGCAGCTCTGACGTGGACCTTCTGGATACGGCGACAGACGACAGCGTGTTCAGCCCTGACCTGAGCTGCAGCTCGCCGGTATGATGACCCCGTGTCTCCGTGGATCCCACAACAGGACGGGTGTCTAATGCGGCCACTGGTGGACATTGTCGGCCCCTAAACAGCTGGGACGTCCACGGGACTGCTTATCAGGCCGCCGGATCGCTGTGGCATGTCGGTCGATCAGTGGCCTGGGAAGTGGGCTGCTATGCTCCCCCGAGGACGGGCAGAGTGACGATGTTAGTCCGCCACACGTGTCCAGTACGCGCATGGTGGCTACCATATCTCACTTCCAGTACAGTTTGACGTAAGCGGCGAGCGCATTCAGGCGAACGGCCTCCAAATATCAATAGTAACCTGACCTAAAGGCTTGTCCCGAAACCAAAACCTGCCTTCTCTGTGCCTTTGTAGAGCTCCAAATTGCAGGCTTACAGCGTAACTGCTGTACCAGCCGGCTTCACACGTATGGACAGTAGACCGGTTCACATTTCAACTTTTTTCTAAGATAGCTTCATCTCGCATATTTTCCCATTGTTTGGTTCATTTTAAGTCCATTGGTGTTGGTTTTAGCAGGATCGATCAATATCTTAGGGTGCCGCATCGACCCCAAAGTTTGGGTGTTCGGACTTCCAACTTGCCGTTTTTGCTCGCAAGTCTAGCGGTTTTCTACTCTGGTATATCATCGTCAGGAAACATTCTGCAGACTTACCTACCAGCGCATCCAGTAGCTTTCTACCTCGACATGTCTCCAGTGCATCGTTATTTGCAGCCCAAAGAGCGCGTTTTCTAGCGAGGAACTGGATATGGGTCAGTGACGGTATAGTTGCCCGTCACCCTGATCTTCCTTGCACCAGATTTTTGCCAAGTCGCATACGCCCTGCGAAATGACGCTCTCAAGTCGATAAGTAGATAACTCACACTCAGATCAGGTGTTTACTGTACCCTGGCAGTGAATTGAGTGATTTCCGGCATAATGACACTCGATAAGAGCCTTAACAAATTTTAACCCAGATAATAAAATAGTCGCAGCCACTCGAACCATCTCGATACAACTGCAAAATCAGCCGTCGCGTTTCCGCGCTTTCATTTATTTATGGTGACTGGTAGGATCGCCAATGACTGAACACTGGATATGACTGTGGCTGAACACTGAACACCTTGAGCATCAATGAGCGCTCGACAATAGGCGAAACAATTGCAGGCGAATTTAAACGAACATGAAAGTAGATAACAAATAACTTATCACATCGTGTTAACAAATCACATCGAGATAACAAATCACATCGAGCGGTGGGTCAAGCCCCAGTGTTGCTGTCATGCAGAGACGAGACCTATTGCTTTTCACGTTCATGGCAGCTTTGCTACTTCGGTAATCTCGCTCTGTGGCTCTCAACAGCTTGCAAGAGCCACTGGAACTGGGACTCGTCGCCGACCATTCCAGCGAACTCCTTCAGCATGCTGATACCCCGCTCGCCTAGATCATTTGTGAGTCCCCATCTCAAATCTCTGATTCAAACATGTATGCATCCAAGTCTTCATACAAACCCAGCCTGACACCATCTCAATCTCTTGTTAACGTTCACACACAATCTTCAACTTGTACACAGATCGACCTTCAACATACTAACTCCCATCTCAAACGATTACATCTCAACAGTTATACAGCGGTTTCAGACAGTCAGTCTCAGACATACCTTCAATAGTGACCCCGGACGGCCTCACTGCCTCACTGCCTCTTTCCTCACTGCCCGCAAATGTGCCTTACCAGCATAGATCTTGGCTTGCCCAATCATCCGAAACTGCCTAGGACCCTTCTGGTCTCCATAGAAGGCTTCATCTTCAGCTCTGGTCTGAGCGGTCAGCACGCGGTTCCTCCTGATATCCTCCAGAGCATCAGGAGCTCCAATGTCCCAGAGTTGGTCCAACTTCTCTACAAAAAGCCTTCTCTTGCCCTGTGGGTTTGATCGCCTTGTATTCTTCTCGAGTTTCCGCCACTCCGTGAAAAGTAACTCGAGCCTCTGCTGGTAGTTGTATGGCCGCATGGGCCTGATACGGGCCACTTAAAAAAGGGAGCACATTCTCCACTGTGATCCTGCATGCTTCACTTTTGCCCTCACACCTTCACTCTCTTTCACGTGAAACAAAAACTGTAGCACTTGCCTTCCTGTGGGCAACTGAGACCCTGTGATTGATGGTCTTGGTTGGCCCACCAAGAACTTCTCAGTGTCCTTTCTGAGTCTCTTGGATTTGTCTTTTTCAGCGCCTGGAGGAGGCTCTGCGCTGACCAGTTTCTTCCCACTTCTTGCGCTGATTGGCTCCATAACAGACAATTCCTTTGGTGTCTCTAACACCAAAGGAATTGTCTGTTAATTACATAATGCTGCGGAGGGGGACCTCATAATGAACAACGTCACCCATATGACCCAGTGTTAAAAATGCATAGGTAGCATTTGGAAGGTGGGAAGGGAAGGGGAGCGGTGAAAGCCAATGCGGTGTAAGGTAATTTTATGGACATACCAAAATGTTATAAACAAATCTTTCAAGCTCATGAGTGGCTAGAAATTCACCTGTCAAAAATCGAGTAGGTTAGTTATTAATGGAAAACGAGCATCAGTCCCTGTTGTGTGAAGTTCCATCCAGCAACAGCCGTTCCTTTGGCTTGGCATTGACAGAGCACTTTTGAGGCTTTTATGTTTCAAGTGTTTCATAACTGGATTTTCAGTGAACGTCCATCACCATAAAAACGTCGCAGGTTGACAAAAGCAGGGTAGGAAAGAGTTGACGAACCTGGGATGGTATTTTTAAATACTGGCCCAGGTTCTCCAACATATGGCATATTTTGCAAAGCATCTTGTGATAATTTCCTTCGTGGGTCAGGAAATTTTTTTTGAGGGATGATTTTTTAAGCTAATTTTGGAGTCATCATTTTCAGGATGATGTGGCATCATGGCGATCTCATGTGTCCATTCCCACCCATTCAGCACTCTCCATCACCTCAAGCCTTACAAAAATGGTCAAAAAGTATCTAAGTACGGCCAACTCTGAAGACTTCTTTGGCCATACTAAGGACGGACTTCTTCATACCTCATAATTTGCACCACATGGTGACAGTGACGTCGCAAGTTGGTAAGTCTGCAGAATGTTGCCTGATGATGAGATACCAAAGTGGAAAACCGCTGGATTTGCGACCAAAAGAAAAGATCGATTTGGAAGCCCGAGCATGCAAACTTTAGAGTCGACGCGGCACCCCAAGATATTGATCGATCCTGCTAAAACCAACACCAATGGACCTCAAATGAACCAAATAATGGGAAAAATTGCGAGATGAAGTTATCTTCGAAACAGGTTGAAATGTGAACCTGTCTAGTGTTCAGTGTTCAGTCACAGTCATATCCAGTGTTCAGTCATTGGCGATCCTACCAGTCACCATAAATAAATGAATGCGCGGAAACGCGACGGCTGATTTTGCAGTTGTATCGAGATGGTTCGAGTGGCTGCGACTATTTTATTTTCTGGGTTAAAATTTGTTAAGGCTCTTATCGAGTGTTATTATGCCGGAAATCACTCAATTCACTGCCAGGGTACAGTGAACACCTGATTTGAGTGTGAGTTATGCATTTACCGACTTGGGAGCGTCATTTCGCAGGGCGTATGCGACTTGGCAAAAATCTGGTGGAAGCAAGATCAGGGTGACGGGCAACCATACCGTCACTGACCCATATCCAGTTCCTCGCTAGAAAACGCGCTCTTTGGGCTGCAAATAACGATGCACTGGAGACATGTCGAGGTAGAAAGCTACTGGATGCGCTGATAGGTAAGTCTGCAGAATGTTGCCTGACGATGAGATACCAGAGTAGAAAACCGCTAGACTTGCGGGCAAAAACGGCAAGTTAGAAGTCCGAACACGCAAACTTTGGGGTCGATGCGGCACCCTAAGATATTGATCGATCCTGCTAAAACCAACACCAATGGACTTAAAATGAACCAAACAATGGGAAAATATGCGAGATGAAGCTATCTTAGAAAAAAGTTGAAATGTGAACCGGTCTAATGGACAGGTATACGCAGGACGCTATATGCCTTCCCGCTTCCGCAATCGGTCTAAGCTGACGCTGGTGTGTTTTTCTAATCTAGGCGCTTGGCTCTGACGCTTGATACGTCTGACGATTGTGTGGCTGTTGTGACGCCTGGCTGACGGTTGTGTGGATATTGTGACGCCTGGCTGACGGTTTGCTGTGTCGCTCTGCTGCGACGTGCCCCGCTGTGGCCTTGACGCACTGGCGCGCGCCTGACGCCGCCGCCGCTCCTGCAGCTGCCAGCCTCGCGCACCAGCAGTCCGACGAGTGACATCAGCAGCCTGGCCACGCCCACCGACGGCGGCTCGGTCGGTAGTGGAGGGGAGAGCATCGGCCGCGCAACCGAGGCTCGGCCGCCGCCGCCACATGCAAACGCCCGCGCCGACTCGGACAAGGGAGAGGTGGTGGTGCGCCGCAAGCGGCCTGCCCCTGTTCCTCAGCCGGTAGGGACGCGCCCCAGCTGATACTGCCGTTCTGCGCCCCTCCCCTCACCCAGCAGGACGCCTGCTGCCGTGCCTCGCTTCCGTTTCTCCAATGACCATGCCCAAAGTCTGCTTGTCTTCGGTCTCAGTAAAGTCTCAGCTATCTTCAGTATGCAGTATAAATATTGTGGTGGTAGTGCTTCGCAGTCGCCTGTTCAAAGTGTAAATGGTTCTGTTATTTTCCTTTAGCATCTGGCGGCCGGCGCCTTTGCTGTATTGTGGCTCGCCAGTGAGGCTATGTTGTAGTGTGAACGGGCCCTTCCAAACCTGCCTTGATCCGCCATTGCAGCCTAGTGTCATGTTGGGGCAGAGCTACCCAGATACTGTATTCTGTTCGGTTCCACGGTGTGTGGCGGTGTCCCAGTCTCCACTGTCACGTACGCGGTCGGTGCAGTCGAAGACAGGCTCGGTGTTCAGTAGTTGTGAAGCCGGCACCTGTATGATCACCCTGACATGTTCTGTGCCACCGTTAGGCGTTGTCTGGTGATCACGGGTGCTTATAAGATCTAGACACTGATTTAGACAGGGCACACATGCCTCGTGTGGGGCTGTTCACACTGATGCTCCAGGATCTCCACTAGCGCGTGAGCTGCCCTCGTTCTGACTCCTCGTGGTTTCGTCAATGGCCCTAGCTCTGCTCCCTAGTGATGTCCGTGGTTGCCACCAGAACCAGAGTTGTGCCCCTGGTGATGCCCCTGGTTGCGACCAGGACCCGAGCTGTGCCCCTGGTGATGCTCCTGGTTGCGACCAGGACCCGAGTTATGCCCCTGGTGATGCCCCTGGTTGCGACCAGGACCCGAGCTGTGCCCCTGGTGATGCTCCTGGTTGCGACCAGAGCCCGAGCTGTGCCTCTGGTGATGCCCGTAGTTGCCACCAGGACCCGAGCTGTGCCTCCTGGTGATGTCCGTGGTTTCCACCAGGACCAGAGCTGTGTCCCCCTGTTGATGCCCGTGGTTGCCACCAGGACCCGAGCGCCTCTCGGTCGTCGACGATGAGCCGGACAAAGGAAGAGCTGGCCGTGTCCCACCTGCGCAAGAAGACGCGTAAGCGGACTCGTCGGTTCGAGATCGACGGCATTGCGATGACAACCACCACTCACAAGGTCTTCTACGGCGACGATGACGATGCGTGCTTTGACGAACACGTGTTTCGGAAACAGGAGCTGCGTGAGCTCAAAATGCTGCAGAAACTCGAGCAAAGGCAGTTCCGAGACCTACACGCCAAGGTGAGACAGTTATAAATTATTTGTGAAATACGGTGGACTATGCTACTTTCTGAAAATTGAATCAACATCCTTTCCAAAGAAGCACCGACATCATACCTCGTGTTATGAAGTTGGCATGCCTCATTTCTAACCATACCTTGTTTATAAGTACCATGTGCATGCTTACCATCATGGATTTCGTCACACGAATATCTCGTATCTAGTGTTGGATAAGCAGGCTGTACCTGGATTTTGGCCTCCAGAACATTCCTCTCTTTACACAGATATCCTAGCGTTTTTTTTTTTTAATCATTTGAAGGTTTTGTATTTGGGCTTAAAGGGCGCATCGATCATTTGAAGATTGGATGATAATGAACTGCAACCGTTTGATAATGAGCTTCATTGTGATCCGCTGACAATGAACTGCTCAACTCACCGGTAAGTCCGAACTGAGATTCTGATGGCACAGGTTTGACAATGAATATCCTCTCCATATTTGATTCACAGAAATGTCCCTCCACCCACAGGATTACAAAGTACAAATGAATTCAGCAGAATTATAGGCTAAGGGATTAGCTACTATGTCGTTTGTTATACAATAACACTATATCATGTTATTATTCGTTACATAACCATGGTTATCCCCTAAATTAAGTATCTATCCCAAATGAAATGGTGAACTTGTAAGTGCGCTACCTGCTTAACCTTGAGTTTAAAGGACATAGGCATTTTAAGCCATATTTACCATGACGAATCTTGACATCCTATTGTATTCGTTTCGGCATTTCACACCTCGCGGAAAACAATTATTTTAACTTAACTTTAAGAGGTGAGAAGTGGCATTCGTTGGGCGGTAGAAGCAGGTCGCCAGTATTGTGCCTCCGATAGCTACATGCCCCAAGGTGAGAGTTGGCGGTCGCCTGTCGCCAGTATTGTGCCTCCGAGACCTACATGCCCTAAGGTGAGAGGTGGCGGTCGCCTGTCGCCAGTATTGTGCCTCCGAGACCTACATGTCCCAAGGTGAGAGGTGGCGGTCGCCTGTCGCCAGTATTGTGCCTCCGAGACCTACATGTCCCAAGGTGAGAGGTGGCGGTCGCCTGTCGCCAGTATTGTGCCTCCGAGACCTACATGCGCCAGAGTGAGAGGTAGCGCACTTTGTGCGGCAGACGCCTGTTGCCAGTATTGTGCCATATACACTGATGAGGGGCGATCCGAGTCATATAATTGCTGTTAATTCCTAGCTACTCTGGTCCTGTTCCTTTATCTCGGGCGCCATTGTTCTCACGATTCTTGGACTCGCTTCAGTTATAAATGATTCGTGAAATATGGTCGAATGTTTCACTTCTAACCACGTAAAGACAACTTTCCTAAAACAAGTATTGACATCGTTATCCTTGATGTATGTTTATGAAGAATCTGTGCCTCGCCCTGAACGTTTCTTTCTGTATGCATATTATCCTTATGCTCCCAAATACGAATTGTGATGTACAACCATCTCGTAACACAATTCACAGTGCTACCAGGTGCATAACAGCTCCGTTGTATAACAGACGTATCATGTGGTCTGTGGTACAATGCAATTTGTTGGTGGCGTAGCATTTGTTAATATAATCATAAATGTATGTGTTCGTATAATAGATGTCTCCAAAGATAGCTGAAATACATTTACATAGGATTACGCTGTTGTCTTAAAATTGAAGTGGAAGGACTTAAGGGATATTTTGGATCGCATGCTTCCGTGGAAATTTCGAGTATCCTGCTGCACTTATTTCGACGTGTCACATCGAACTAAAGTCCAATAGTTTAACACTGTCATACATAAGTACCTGCATATCAACCATTGACCCCGAACTGGGTAGTTTCTTAACTTTTGACCGTGCACATGGCTGTGCATGAGCCATGCCTTCACATAGAGCTTTCAATTTATTCTGACCATACGCTGAGCTTTGTATCAGTCCGTGATCCCACGCTGAGCCGTGTGTTGATGCCTGACCCATGCTGATACGTGAGGTGGCTCCGTGACCCATCATTGAGCCATGTGTTGATTCCTGGACCCACGCTGAGCCGTGTGTTGATCCCTGACCCCACTCTGAGCTGTTTGTTGACCTCTAGCCCCACGTTGAGTCATGTGTTTCTGACCCAGACTGAGCCGTGCGCTAATATCTGATGTCGTGCTGAGCTGCTGTCTGACGCCTGGCTGCAGGCCCAGCTGATCCAAGACCAGCAGCAGCGCAAGTTCGAGTCGGAGCGAGTTCAGCTGGTGCGCCTGTCCGATGGCGAGCTGGAGGCACTGCAGCGCCAGCAGAAGGCGCAGCTGGAGCGGGCCGAGCTAGCGCAGGACCACGACCTGCGCCAGCAGAGCAAGAAGATACGCGCCGACCAGGTCAGGCTCACTGGACAGGGCCGACTTTTCGGACTCGAGTCTTTCGTTGGACGCGTAAAAAGAATGGAATGCACTGGCAATGACGGTGGATGTTGGCTATGCAACCCATCGGCTTAACACGTATATATAATAATTTTTGGTTCCACCGCTGGAAAGCAAAAATGTTCGATTGCCGTTTATGGCAGCATAATCGGTGAGTCGCTATTTGAAGTTCATAACTTCCGGGTACTCTGGGGTAATAGATTGCGAACGCAACATTCCCGTGGTTACCAATGTGTGCTAAAGCCAAAATAACTAACCAAATACTAAGTAGGGTGTCACAGTGCCGGGTACTGGGTCACAGTACCAGGTACTGGGTCACAGTACCAGGTACTGGGCCACAGTACCAGGTACTGGTCCACAGTGCCAGGTACTGGGCCACAGTACCAGGTACTGGGCCACAGTGCCAGGTGCTGGGCCACAGTACCAGGCATGGGGTCACAGTGCCAGATACTGGGCCACAGTACGAGTTACTGGGCCACAGTGCCAGGTACAGGGTCACAGTACCAGGCATGGGGTCGCAGTGCCAGATACTGGGGCCACAGTACGAGGTACTGGGCCACAGTGCCAGGTACAGAGTCACAGTACCAGGGACTGGGTCACAGTGTCAGGTGCTGGGTCACAGTACCAGGTACTGGGTCACAGTACCAGGTACTGGGTCACAGTACCAGGTACTGGGCCACAGTGCCAGGCACAGGGTCACAGTACCAGGTACTGGGCCACAGTGCCAGGTGCTGGGTCACAGTACCAGGTACTGGGCCACAGTGTCAGGTACTGGGCCACAGTGCCAGGCACAGGGTCATAGTACCAGGTACTGGGCCACAGTGTCAGGTGCTGGGTCACAGTACCAGGTACTGGGCCACAGTGCCAGGTACTGGGCCACAGTACCAGGTACTGGGCCACAGTGCCAGGCACAGGGTCATAGTACCAGGTACTGGGCCACAGTGCCAGCCATATGGTCACAGTACCAGATACTGGGCCACAGTGCTAGGTGCTGGGCCATAGTGCCAGGCATGGGGTCATAGTACCAGTTACTAGGCCATAGTACCAGGTACTGGGCCACAGTACCAGGCATGGGGTCACAGTGCCAGATACTGGGCCACTGTACCAGGTACTGGGCCACAGTACCAGGTACTGGGCCACGGTACCAGGTACTGGGCCACTGTGCCAGGTACTGGGCCACAGTACCAGGTACTGGGTCACAGTACCAGGTACTGGGCCACTGTGCCAGGTACAGGGTCACAGTACCAGGCATGGGGTCACAGTACCAGGTACTGGGCCACAGTACCAGGCACGGGGTCACAGTACCAGACACTGGGCCACGGTATCAGGTACTGGGTTGCATCGTGGTCTAACATCATACCACGTTTTTGTATATATCATGAGGTGGCCAGGTGTGTAGATTAATCATGCGTCAGATCCTAAAACCAATCGTGAAATGTGACATGCCGCTTTTTATCGCCTAGCCAGGTGGTGACACTTGTATGCTGGTATCTTTAGTTATTGTTATTCTTGTTATTTATCTATATATAGTTATTGTGTTATGATTATTCCTGTAAGCATTCATTTTGGCCTCAAAGTTGCTCTAAATTCAGCAAAATTTATAAGTTAGCTAAGTCAGCACAATTGTTTTCTTTAATGTGTGTGGAATGGCACAGACACTCCGGATAAAAAACGCCCATCTCATCAGGGCATCTTCATCCACGGATATTGCTGATGATTTGACCCATCGTTATTTGGCGATAATTCGAAAAAGTGTATAACGCGATATGCTGATATGGGACCAGGCCCCAGCGAGCACTAGTCTAAGGCATCTGGATTGTAAAAGTTCCCTGATTAGATCCCTGATCCCTGATCCCCAAGTACAGTTCGATTTGTTGCTTTTCGCTATCAGTCTTCTTTTACCAGTCGCATTTGGATTGGTCCCATTCCAAACGCTTTCGTCTGTTTTGCTGTCTTTCGGTGATTTTTTAATGTGACTAATTGCTGGGTAGAAAAGTAAACATACATGAAAATAGGAAGTCTTGTAAATTGTTGTTTTATCTCATGTCAACAATGGGAGGACTCAAGAGTCGCAGCTGGTCGGGTATGCTCAAAAGTAACTACATGTCACTGACCACGCCTCTCCCACCACGCCACCAATGTGTGCTCTCCATCTCCAGATTTTCAAGTGCATTAATTCAGGTACTGATCCGATGATTCTGCTGTCACTTCTGTTCCGAGACTCCTCAGTCACTTCTGTGCTGGGACCTTCGCTTTGTGACTCCTCTTCTGATACTCGTGTTCGTGACCTCTGTCCAGACTGATTCGTGGCTCCTCCTATTTTTCCCATGTTTTGACATTGCCGGCTCCGCTTTGGCTCCAGGAGCGGGAGCTGAAGATGTTCCGCGAGTCTCTGAAGCATGAGGTGCGCCAGCTGAAGCAGGAGGCGGAAATGATGCCCCGCAACCGGCGCCGAGAGACTCTTCGCTCGGGCAGGGACAAGATGGAGCTGGAACACCGTGTCAGTGCTGACCCCGCCCCCTCCTCACGTCCCCAGGGATCCGTGGTAAAGGAGGTGTGACATGGGGACACTTGAGCTGGAATGCCAGTTGGCCGATGGCCTCAGGGTCGAGGGGGAGGGTATCTGCCAGTTGACCTGTGGCCTCCGGGTGGAGGGGGAAGGTATCTGCCAGTTGACCTGTGGCTTCAGGGTCGAGGGGGAGGGTATCTGCCAGTTGACCTTTGGCCTCCGGGTGGAGGGGGAGGTATCTGCCAGTTGACCTGTGGCTTCAGGGTGGAGGGGAGGGTATCTGCCAGTTGACCTGTGGCTTCAGGGTGGAGGGGAGGGTATCTGCCAGTTGACCTGTGGCATATGGATGAAAGGGAGGGTAGCTGCCAGTTGACCTGTGGCCTCCGGGTGGTGAGGAGGGGAGGGTAGCTGGTGGCTGGTTTATTTCGCCAAGCTCGGTGGCATCACGGCAGACCATCCTCGGACCTGACTGGTGCTATTGTTGTCAAAACAGGGTCGCTGCATTGTACCACTGGTCTTTCTTCTGACATGTAGTGGACTGCGTATGTGTACAGTGGCACAATGCATAGTTTTGCGGATGGAAGTACCGACCTGGTGGGTTCATGCCTGTAGGGTCTTTTGAGCGAGGTACTGGCCAAGCTGTTGACGCGAATTAACTGGTTCATAGCACGACCCGGAAATGCTGGTATCCTACGACACGTGCACGCACGCAGGCCACGAAAGATTAGAAGTGCTCCACTGCTAATCCTGTGGATTTGTGACAGTTGATGCACGATTTCCTCTGCATTAGTTCATTCACGACAGACCATATAGTTCAATGGAAGCTACAGATAGAATGCTCCACATAATGCTGTTCTGGAGCCGAGTACATTAGTGGATGCAAATGACACCTGCAAGTGCACTGTAATCGCCACTCGGCTAGGATGGGGAGCCGGGTGGAGGCTCCGGCGGTCCAGCTGTCCGCTGTACCGTCGACCGAGCATGCCAGCCGATTTCCGGATCACCTGACATTCTGGGTGTGGCTCCCAGGACAAGGAGCGAGCCTTTGTGGAGCGTCTGAACGAGTCGCACACGGCGTCCCTGCAACAGCTGGCAGAACTGCATCGGCAGAAGATCGCCGCTCTCGAGAAGGAATATCTTCAGCGGAAACAACAGGTAGGCACTTGGTGCAAACGACAGGTCTGGACGTCGCATGAACTGGCGAAACTGAACGCAGCAATATCAACAGATCGGAACATAACACAGTGTATCCGCACACAGCACGGCCAGCTGATCAGAATGCAGAGGGAATAACAGGTCTGAATCCGTCACATATGGCAGGCCAGTAGTGCCCATACATGGCTGGCTGTGGAAAAAAAAACCCTTTGGCTTGAACAGGAGCGGTGGCTCAGGTCGCACACACCTCATATGTCGTGCTGTTTTCCGCACACATTTTCTGAGCATCCGTGCTACTATGAGTGTGCTTCGAAGCGATTTCGAAGTTGATCGGATGGTAGCCAGCTGTGAGAGTCTGCTACACTGGAGGTGTTGCAGGCGCCTCCTCCAGGAGGTGACTAGTGCCGCTGACACGTGTCGACGATTGGCAGCTGATTCAGACCAAGGAGTCGTCCGTCTGGGAGCTGGAGGAGCGTCACATCCAGGAGCAACACCAGCTGAACAAGCACCAGGTCAAGGAGATGTTCCTGCTGCAGCGCCAGCAGGTCAGAGGGAGCGTGGTGTCACCCAGTCACCTCGGGCTGTCAGTGACGGGGGTGACCAGCAGCGAGTGCTAGTTGAGTAGGTGTTTAGGGGAGAGTGATGTTGAAGGCGCTATGAAGGGTTTGTGAGTAGTGGTGAATGTAAAGACATAAAGACATAAAATATTAGCGCAACTATGAGCCACAAGGGCTCTTCTTGGTTGCACACTGTACACTCAACCAGTTGCCCACCAAATCTGTCAATCAGCCCTCCCGGTTATACCTAAAAGCAAGCCCTCTATTCTTATAATGATTGTCTATGCTGTTTTTAAAGATGTTCAATGTGCCACTACTGACAATGGTTTCTGGCAGCTGGTTCCAGTGTTCTACTACCCTGTTGGTGAAGAAGGTCTGTCTTAACCTTGTTCTGCTGTGGTTAACTTTACTTTTGAATTTATGACCTCTAATTGCATCATTTCGGTTGAATTAAAACATTTCCCCAAGATATCCCCTCTCCAGACCATGGACAAATTTAAAGACCTCGATGAGATCTCCTCTCAGCCTTCTATATCTAAGTGAAAACATATTCAATTTCTTCAATCTTTCCTCATATGGCAGGTTCCTTATACAATTAACCATTTTCGTAGCCCTCTTTTGCACTCTCTAAAAGCCAACAATCTTTTTCATAGCTAGGAGACCAAGCTTGGATGAAGTATTCCAAATGTGGCCTGACATATGCACATTAAAGCTTCCTGATGACTTCCTCACTTCTGTATGATACATTCCTATTTATTGCCCCAAGCATTCTCAGTGCCTTCTTCCTGGCTTCCTTGGTCTGTTCTGATGCCCCCAATTTTGTGTTTAGGATAACACCTAAATCCTTCTGTTGAGTCACTGATAGCACTTGGCCACCCATCAAGTATGGGGCCTTCATATGCTGCTTACCTACATGCATGTTTTTGCACTTATCAAAGTTTAATTTCATTTGCCATTCTTCGGACCACTTCACAAGTTCGTCTAAGTCTTCTTGCAGCGAGATATGCTCATTTTGACCTGTTATTGCCCTAAAGACCTTCAAATCATCTGCAAATTTAACAACTTTACTGCTTAGGTCACTTTCAATGTTATTTACAAATATAATGAACAGTAGTGGCCCCAGTACTGACCCCCGGTGAACTCCACTAAGAACATTTTGCCATGATGACTATGTACCATTTAGCATCACTCTTTGCTGTATATCTGAAAGCCACAACTCTACCCATTTTAAGATGCTATCTGCCTTGTTTGGCTTTATTTTCCTGATATGATTGTTAACAACATCACTATCAATGAAATCAACATAATTTATCAGATCACATGCCACTGAACTGTGGTGTATGGTCGGCAGATTGGTCATATCTTCCAATATAAACACTGATTTAAACTGCTTGCTCAGCTCCTCAACCATCTCACTATCCTCAACCAATGTAGTCCCATTTGCCTCCAGTGGACGAATTGTGCTAGAAACTTTACTTGTAGCTTGTAAAAACAGCTTGTAGAAACTAAAGAACTTTGTACTTTCCCCATTACAGTTCCTAGCCAAACCCAGTTCATTTGCTCGCTTTGCTGCTCTGGTTTTTTGCTTCTCAGTGTCTCTAGCTTTTCGATGCGCCTTTAAATTAACGATATTTGAGGCTTCTTTAAACACTCTAAATGCAGCTTTCTTAGCCTTAATTGCTTTTATCAAGTCTGGTGTAAGCCATGCTGGCTTTCCTACCCTTCTTTTGCGTCTTTGCTTTTGGGGGACATGTCTAATCTGAATTTCCTTCAAGTAAGATTTGAACTTTTCCCACATTTCACAGGCATTTAAATTGGAGAATTCTTCTTCCCATCTGATGGCACTTAAAGCCGCTCTCATGCAGTCAAAGTCTGTTCTGTTGAAATTTGGAACCTTTACCAAATTATCCTTAATAATTTCCCCTACATGTGCCTTGAATCTAACTATGTTTTGGTCACTTCTTCCCAGAGTTTCTCCTACAGTCAAGTCTTGAACCAAGTCACTTAAATCCGAGAATACAAGGTCCAAGAATGAGCCATGCCTGGTAGGTTCCGATACAAACTGGTGTAAGAACAGGTCCTCTTCAAGGCATTTCCTAAACTTTTTGCATGATGGGGAGCCAGCACCAACATTTTCATATCCTTTTAGATGAAAGTCACCAAGAATAAAGCACTTCCTCTGAAAGTTTCTACTGACTTCCTCACAAATCACCCTCTCAAGCTCCAGTTGCTGAGTGTGGCATGGTTCCTGATCGGTAGAAAGCTCCTATCCTCAGTGTATTGCTGTTGCCTTTTCCCACAGGGACATCAAGCCAAATGGACTCCACAGACACATTTTTATCCGCACATGCTACTTTTTGATAGCTGAATAAGCTATTCACATAGAGCATTGCACCACCCCTTTTCACTGCTGAACCCCTATTGCATGAAAACATATTGTATCCCTGGATCTCATAGTCCTGCAAGTTATCTCCAAAATACCCCTCACTGACCCATGCCTCCGTAATGCAAACAAAGTCTAGTTCCTCATCAGCAACATAACACTTGAACTCATCAAATTTGGATCGGATACTCTGAGCATTAAACATCATACACTTAACAAATGCTCCATAACCACCTTTGGCTTTTTCGTGCTGAGGAGTTCTTTTATCACTATATGAACTATCACTCGGCCTCCTTGAACTACTGCTGTCCCTATTTGCTGACTTTGAGGCTCTATTGCCTTGGCTGACACTATTGGAATATTCCTGAGTTGGCAATGCATTTGCATTCCTTCTCACCCCATTTCCTAGTTTCCCTGACGGACATGCTCATACACTTTGCCTAACACATGGACCCCCTTCTCGGAGAAGTGCAGGCCATCCCTCTGATAGAGGTCCCATGATCCGTAAAACCTGCACCACTCGTCTACAAAGGTGAAACCTAACTCATGGCAGAGCTTACCTACCCTGGCGTTGGCTGCCAGTGCCCTGGAGTTCCACTCAGGGGAGGCTCCAGCCCTAGGCAAAATTGCAGTTACAATGATTCTATTGTTACCCTTCAGGGTGGCCAGAAGGGCCCTATAGTCCTGCAGAAGCTCCTCACTCCTAGCAGGACGTATGTTATTTACCCCTACCTGCACTATAACTGTACTGGAATGTGTGAGGTGTTTGGTTGATTGATGGTGTGTGAGTTATGATGCACGTGTTCTGATGGAAGAAAGAGTCCCCTGTGTGATGGGCACTTTGTCATCGCTAGGAATGTAGTATCGTGAGTGGTAGCGATGCTATGCATCGTTGGACATCCACGGGTGTGCTTTTGGCGTTGCTGGAACAACGCCAATCGAAATATTGGTGTCGCCATGCAGCACCAATATTTCAATTGTCCTCATGCTTAGTCAGCTGAGAGTAGTAGTCGCTCTCTTAACTGCAAAGGACACCAATATTGTTGATGAAAAGGTTGATGTTGCGTTCAACTACAACTGTGACAAATACTTCAGAGCACATCCTTTTCACTGGCATTGATTCTGGACTGCCAGGGACGAGTAGTCTAGTGGTAGGTTGCCCGTCTCACAATCGGAAGGTTGTGGGTTTGAGTCTCACCTGTCGCCACTCTTCGCCCGCGTCCAAACGACGTGAAAGATTGGCGACGCTACATGACCAAACGATCGATGTGTCGTAAAATCAATAACCAACCAGATTCTTGACTGTCAATGCAAAACCGGTAATTTTCACTTTGCAGCATTGGGTGTACCCCGTTACATGAAAATGATGTGGTTGGGTTAGATCTCGGCAACACCAATAATCAATTCTACAAAGCCTCCACCTATGGAGACATTTTTTCAGTAGCTGTTCTTTTTCCATGCGATTACTGCATGCGATGCACAAGTTATTTGTAATGCTATGTTGCTGTTACTTGTTACAATTTGCTTTCTTATCTACAATGTGAGGAGGGAAAATCCGTCCCCACCCTTTCCAACGACATTTTTCGGAAGGCTGAGGAACAGCTTGGAGCGCCGCTGTTTGGTCTTGCTCTCAACGAGCATCTCTGACGTAATCATCGCCGCGCGACAGGGTGGATTCCCCCTCAAACGGACTTCTCACGATCCCCCCTCCCAAAGAACAACGCGCCGCAGCATATAGATATTTGCTGACATTCTGGCCCCTCCCGTGCGAATCTGGGTTTGCCAAAAATTGGTTGGGTTATGTTAGATAATAGAGTTGCCACATCATTTCTGGCAGATCCTGGAGAAACGCCGTCGTCCTGGTTTTTTTCTCGACAAAGAAAATTATCCCCTCTTTTTACCACCCGAAGGTTCCATGGTACTTTTCAACAAGAAGACTGTGTTAACCGTTTGCCTTTTTATGAAGAAAAATCGATGTTCTTCGAAACCAGCGCTTTCATTTTAGTGGCGGCACACTATAATTATGCAACACAGCCATGACCACATCTCATGTTATTATATCTGTATTCCCAATTGTGTTCATAATCCTATCACTCGTGGATTAACGATCAAAATTCAGTACGCCAAACCTCGGAAGTACAAATATGTTTTGGTGCTAGGTGCTAGAAACAAAAAGAAAATCGCCCTCCGAACTCCGGCAGTTACGCTGTCCGAACCCAGAAGTCCAAGACAAATCCATCCATGATGCATGAAGGCATTATGCTACAATTTTCGGAAATCGGTAGTTTTTGCGTGTTCTACTGCATGTAATGAACTCAGATGTTTCATATTTCATGTGTTGGATATGCTCAGACTTGGTCGTCACAACAATGTCCTCAGGGTCAACTAACGTCATTAACGTCGACTAACCTCAAATGAATCGATCTACGTAATTCGCATTGCGGAACATTTTTGTCGGTTTGGTTTCCAATTCGGCCACCAGGTTTGCCTTGGGCGGGGATGGGGTGGAGTCGTCTCGGCTTTTACAAGCTATTGCATGCCACGCTTGGTGTGAACTGCGGTGGTTGAACGTGACCTAGCACGTCAGCCATGCAGGTTGTGAAGCAGATGAGATGTCATTAAATACGCACAAACATAATATACTATGGTGTGTTGCTTACACTGCGGTGCTTGGTTGGCAGCTTTGTCGCAAATGAACTGTGTGCGCCGCAAAGCTGCCAATAAGAATAGTTGACCTGGGAACCCTGGATCATGCTGGATTCCAGTTGGTCTCCAGACACATTGCCTATATTAAGGAAAATTGTTGTTTTACCGGGGCAACCTGTTCATCAGTATGTCAAAGATTGCTGTTTCGCTGGGAGTCACAATGAAAGACAGCCCCTTAGAAGGTAGCATAAGAGGGAATAAATGTGCAAGGAAAGTCCTCAGGCATATGCGAGGAAAATGTCGGTATCGGTTTCCAGTGAGGTCTTTTGGTTAATTCATGACGATTTTATATCCAATGATTCATCCATGTTTTTAAATGTATAGCATTATTCGTTGTAGTCCGTTGTTGACAGTAGGAAATCAACACAGACGAGAGAGTGTTATAAAGCACAGGTAGACTGCCGGACCAATATCTGGTGAACATGACCCGGTCCAAAGAAACGCTTTTGATCGTGGATTGGGTGGGCTTCGAAAATGAATCGTACTTGCACTCATGAACTTACTAAGCTTTAATTGTCACTCATTTCGTAACCCAGGATGTGTTATTCGGTTTCATGTAGTTCAGTATAGCATTCTCAATGAAATAAGCAGAAATGTCTTGTCGCCAATTACTAGCTATTTTGCCTCCCAAAATGTTGCATCTGGCATTATGCTGATCTTTTTGTCCGATAAATTTGGAGAAATACAGGTCGTGTATTTGCCATTGCTGGCCCAACCATCACCAACAAAAGTAGTGCCAGATCTTCCTGTAGCTTCCTCGTCCCCGACCTTCCCTCCGTCCATGGGAATTCTTGACATTTTTTTAGGTGGAAATGGTGGTACTATGGGCTAGGTACCACCACAACTGATCCATTCTGGGACGCTTTCATTTATCTTCACCAGCATTGTGGGTAGCCGGGGTTGGTAAACAGTCTGATGAGAGTAATTTTGTCCATATCAGCGGCTTGAATTTTAACCGGTTGAAACGATGCAATACTGGACAGAGTACGAATTATGAGATTTTGTTTTTACATTTTCGCACTTAGCGAATACATTGCAAACTTTCCGCGTGCTGATGACAATTAGAGGTAATCCCTAAGGAATTAATATTTGTGGTCATGTCGTCAATGCATAACTACCTAGTACCACACACCGTGTTGTAGTGGGACATTTATTAGTTCATCGTGCTCTGATTCGTCTATTAGTTCATCAGCTTGTTCGCTGCTGGGTTGGTAACTCGTGATGCAAATCATGGCAGCTCTCATCCAGCAGCCTCTTTAATGGAGCTAGTGAAGCAGCAGTAATACTATACAGAATGAGACATAAACACACACACATTTGGACAAAGTTCCGAGTCTAGCGTAAAGGAACAGCAGCTCTCATCCGGTGGCTTCTTTAATTCAAGTAGTGATGAAGTTGTAATAATATCCAGAAAGAGATATAAACACACACATTTGGATAAAAACACAGACATAAATACATTCGGACATAGTTCAGTCAGGCTCGGGTATAGGTACCTGGGTTCTTGTACGACACATCCGACTGTTGGGTCATGTAACGTCGCCAACCTGTGACGTCGGATGGTCGTGGGTGGACTCGGACGTCACCAACCTGTGACGTCGGATAGTCGTGGGTCACCAACCTGTGACGTCGGATGGTCGTGGGTCACCAACCTGTGACGTCGGATGGTCGTAGGTCACCAACCTGTGACGTCGGATGGTCGTAGGTCACCAACCTGTGGCGTCGGATGGTCGTGGGTCACCAACCTGTGACGTCAGATGGTCGTGGGTGGACTTGGTAGTCCCGCCAGCTGTCCGGTCTAACCCCATGCTCTTGCAACCAGGACTCCTGACTGACTGAGCTACCGCGGCTCCCAGGGTCAGACTCATTGTCCATTATATTTTGTAATGGACTACCTATTCTCAGGCTCTGTGAGTTTATATGAAATAGACAAAGCAAAAACGTTCTCCTTGCTTTCTTTCCTGCCAGCATTAAAACAACTGAGGGTTCTAGCTCTCTCTAGATCTCAGTGTCAAGGGCTCAACTACAAAGGATGTCTCCTGATGACGGACTAACTAACTTGCGATGAAACAGTTACCAGTCTGGACCTCTCAATTGCTTTCACGTATAGTTTTCCAGTGCTCTAAAAAATTTATGGCGGTGCTTTTGCACCATCTTGTGATTTCTAGGTCGTGATTTTCCACTCGTCCCCACAAGCACTAACGTTACATTTATTAATGCTAGGTGATGATCAGTCACTCTTATGTGGTACTCAAGCATCACCTGTGGATACTAAAGCTGCAGTTAGGGCTGCTCTGTTCAATTGCGTGGCGTTACTTGATATTTCATTCTATTAGCATGGTGTGAGATTTTCCTGAATTATAGGGCTCTGAACCTCTTCAGTTTGCGTCTCTCCGAGATCTCCCATGTCCAAGCTTGTTTATTTTCCCACATTGCTGTCCTTGTTTTATGTCACATTGGTCGTACTTTTCACAGCTCGCGCCATTTGATCACAAGTCATACAGCACGATCAGCAATGAGTTGTCTAGGGTGCATGTATATTGGTAGATGCATGGAATATAATGGAAGTGGAATATAATGGTAGTCATGACAAAATTGGACTTGTTTGATTTAGCCATGCCTCTTCAGCTTGTAAAAATCGCATATTGTTCAAGGTGAGCTTTGTTGTGTTGTTACTACTGTTTGTCGGCGCAGATGCTGGCGCAACACGACGCTGAGCTGGAGCTGTTGTGTCGGTACTGAGTTGTTATCGACTGTTTGTCGGCGTAGATGCTGGCCAGGCACGATGCTGATCTGGGGCTGACATCTCGTTGCTGTTGTACTGGGTTGTTACCCACTGTTTGGCGTCACAGATGCTGGCGCGACACGACACGGAGCTGGAGCAGGTGCGCCGCATGGGCGCCCGA
Source organism: Imbricaverruca yamaguchii (assembly GCA_034440575.1). Lineage (NCBI taxonomy): Eukaryota > Metazoa > Arthropoda > Thecostraca > Neoverrucidae > Imbricaverruca > Imbricaverruca yamaguchii. Next base: position 1,418,020 of record JAOTOL010001582.1, on the reverse strand, counting down.
CGCACCGACGCTCTGCTGCGGCAGCAGCAGGTGGAGCGGCGAGCGCTGCCAAAACGGATCCGTATCGAGCGCAAGGCGCGTGAGCTCATGTTCCGCGAGAGTCTGCGCATCGGCCAGGCGGTACCCAGTCGACTTAGTCAAGCCTGCGACGACGGCGACGAGCGGGACCGACTCAAGAGGTTCATGGAGCAGGAGCGTAAACGGTGGGTGTGGCCGAGACTTGTAATTGATGGGTGGGACCGACACTCGCAACTGGTGGGTTGTGGCCGAGACTCGTAACTGGTGGGTGTGGCCGGGACTCGTAACTGGTGGGTGTGGCCGGGACTCGTAACTGGTGGGTTGTGGCCGAGACTCGTAACTGGTGGGGTGTGGCTGAGTCTCATAACTGGTGGGTGTGGCCGAGACTCGTAACTAGTGGGTGGGGCCGAGACTCATAACTGGTGGGTTGTGGCCGAGACTCATAACTGGTGGGTGTGGCCGAGACTCGTAACTAGTGGGTGGGGCCGAGACTCATAACTAGTGGGTGTGGCCGAGACTCGTAACTGGTGGGTGTGGCCGAGACTCGTAACTAGTGGGTGTGGCCGAGACACGTAACTGGTGGGTTGTGGCCGAGTCTCGTAACTGGTGGGTGTGGCCGACACTCGTAACTGGTGGGTGTGGCCGGGACTCATAACTGGTGGGTGTGGCCGAGTCTCGTAACTGGTGGGTGTGGCCGAGTCTCGTAACTGGTGGGTTGTGGCCGAGTCTCGTAACTGGTGGGTGTGGCCGAGACTCGTAACTGGTGGGTGTTGCCGAGACTCATAACTGGTGGGTGGGGCCGATACTCATAACTGGTGGGTGGGGCCGATACTCGTAAGCATGTGCATCACCATCGGGAAGTGGTAAGCGGTTGCATATGCTCTGGTATCTCTGGTTGTGTCACGAATGATCTGGGTTTGTGTCGGCGTATCAGTGATGCAGAGCTATGGAAAAGCTGGTCACTGGATGGTGGCCTACGGTGGTCCTGCTGATCCTGCTGCCCCTGCTGCTCTTGCTGCTCTTGCTGCTCTTGCTGCTCCTGCTCCTGCTCCGCGATAGTCTGCGCAACGACTGTGCAGTACCGAGTCGATTTGTCAGGCATGTCGGCTGCGTGCTGCTGTGTTCCCCCGCGATTGCGTGCTGCTGTGTTCCCCCGCGACTGCGTGTTGCTGTGTTCCCCCGCGACTGCGTGCTGCTGTGTTCCCCCGCGACTGCGTGTTGCTGTGTTCTCCCGCGACTGCGTGTTGCTGTATTCCCCCGCGACTGCGTGCTGCTGTGTTCCCCCGCGACTGTGTGTTGCTGTGTTCCCCCGCGACTGCGTGTTGCTGTGTTCTCCCGCGACCGCGTGTTGATGTGTTCCCCCGCGACTGCGTGCTGCTGTGTTCCCGGCGACTGCGTGTTGTTGTGTTCCCCCGCGACTGCGTGCTGCTGTGTTCCCCGCGACTGCGTGTTGATGTGTTCCCCCACGACTGCGTGTTGCTGTGTTCCCCCACGACTGCGTGTTGCTGTGCTCCCCGCAACTGCGTGTTGTTGCATTCCTCAGCGACCATGCATGTTGCTGCATTCCCTGGTGACCGTGTGTTGTTCTGCCCCCCCCCGACTGTGTGCTTGTGGTACTGTGTTCCCCAGTGACAGTATGTTGCTGTGTGTTGCTGTGTTCTTCACTGGCTGTGTGCTGCTGTGTTCTTCAATGGCTGTGCGTTTTGCTGCTTCCAGTGTTCGTGTGTTGTGTTGCAGTGCCGGAAACATCCGTATTGTCCCCCCCCCACACACACACAGACCACACCACCCCAACCCACCCTACCACATTCCACTTTTTTCATAACCAGACTCATATGGCCTTAGGTATAAGGCAGAGGAACAGCGTTTCGACTTGAAACACAAGCGAAAGTTGGAGGAGCTGAAAGCCAAGGCAGACGCCGCGCTCAAGGAGCTCGAGCAGCTGCACAACGAGAAGCGTGAGTCGAAGATGGGAGACGGCCAGCCGCTACACCCTGGTTATATATCACTCGTGTGTATCACTAGCGTATTATCTGGCTGTATGTCACTCGTGGAGTCACTCCAACTTTACCCGAGCCCTAAATCTAGTCCGCACCCTGTTCCAACGAATGCAAGCAGCCGGCACGTTTAGTTTTACGTGACGTCCCTTTTTGCTGCGTATGTGACGTCAATCTGCTGCTGAATGTCTGACGTCATTGTCACTGTAACTCCGACATGGCCTCGTATCTGGCGATTGGAGTCGGCCTGTGTGTTCGTCATCCATCCATGGGTGCGTGTATGACGTGATTGTTGTATTTCTGACATCCATGGCATTAGGCTGATGCAATTAGTGTATCCATAAGGTCATTGATGCAGTGCTCTGTCGTGTACGTTATCATTACCAGTGTAAGGCACTGTTAGCGGCGCTGGACAAGCCAGGTCAGGCAGTTTGTAGTGCTCCAGCAGTTCAAACACGGACTTCTAATCATTGAGGCGGATTTGTGTCGTTTTCCCATCGAAAGCTTCTGGGCGCCAGTACATTTCCATAATTTTAACATGGGATTTTCCATCACCCTCATCCCTCCCCTTGGGACTGCTCTGGTTGCGTCTATGCGGGCTGCCGGCCTCAGGTACGGCATCTGGCTTCCTGCCTTTGTCGGTATGGAATGTGTTTGCCGACCACAGCTGTCCTCCTGGCGACTCATGATAACCAACGTCGGATCCTGGTTGCTATGCGATCAACATGGTCAATGCGCACTGAAGCCCCACCTATCTGGGGTCGTAGTTACGTGGTTGGAGGGGGACTTCGGACAATGTTATTAACACGGCCGCGAAGCCTTTCCGTGTTGATGAAAAGATGAATGATACATCCATTGAAATATTTTACTGAAGATTAGTATAAATACAAATCGAAACAGTAAGTCTACATATTTCTTTATCAAGAGGTGAGAGCTTCCAGACCTAACAAAATATGTATTGAAGTTCTGGAGCGTAGCTGCCGGGTCCGGTCGAGGTGATCTGTTCATGTGAGCTTCTCTTTTTGTTGTAAATGCATGGCAGTAGACTCGCTCGGGCCTCGCCCTCATCCTCACCCTCAGCTACATCGGTTGATTAGTTATTTGGGCTCAAGGGCACGTGATCTGCTACTGGCGATGTAGCGACCATTCTTGTCTACACTTCTGATTGTATTTATCACTTCGCCGTTCTCCATGAGTCTGACACGATTTTGCAGTGCCTGCCGCATGTTTATGTATGCCTGCAGGCCAGATGCTTACAGAGCACGAGACTATCAAGCTCAGATCCGAGGAGGCGGCGTATCAGACGAAACTGCGCGAGTGGCGTCAGTCTCTAAAGCCCCTCAAACAGGTCAGCAGCCGTCCGTGGGTGGTACTGTATCGCGTTCATATTTCGCCACCGACCGGTCTGTCACAGTATCCTCAAGCATATCGGTAGTGTATTCCTATATCGTCACTGCTCGGTGGGTCACAGCACGCCTCTCGAATCAAGTGTATTTGTGGTGTATTCATATATAGCCACTGGTCTGTGGGTCACAGTATCCCGCTCGTGTCATGTGTATCGGTAGTGTATTTCTATACCGTCACTGATCGTTGTGTCGTAGTACGCCTCTTGTATCAGGTGTATCGGTAGTATATTCCTCAATCGTCACCGATCGGTGGGTCACAGTACGCCTCTCGTATCAGTTGTATCGGTAGTGTATTCATATATAACCACTGGTCGGTGGGTCCCAATATGTATCAAGTGTATCGGTAGTGTATTCCTACCGATACACTTGATACCTCCCAGTAATCTGCATCAAGTGTATCGGTAGTGTATTCCTACATCGCTACTCGGGGTAATCCGTATTGTAGCTTGATAATGTTCATTTGCTGTGAGTGATTGAATATTCTAGAGGAATCAGTTGGAACTTGCAGTCTCTGAATCACTTGTGTCTGAAATATGACTGAGTTGTATCATACAATTGGGAGGGCATGATGAAGAGAATGCGTGTTCAGCTTTAACTAGCCATGACAAAAATGGCATGGTCGGTGGAAGTGATCATGGACAGTTGTTTAATAACCCTAAATTAGCTGACCGTCACTGAATTGTCAGTTGACTGATTTAAGTGAAAACGTTTCATAATAATGGCGTGCATGGTATCACATAATTAATATGCAGATAGGTTTCTGGTCATGTATGGATTGTCGAAATAATTTGCGTTGGAAAATGATGCAGACGTTTTATCAATTAACGTGTATGTGTACCTTCCAGGCATCGCCCTTTAACTCTTATGCATTGATAGTAACATCGATAGTGACATGCCAGTACATGCATTGACATATACATAGCACAGTGTCCTAAAATTACTTCACCATTAACTGTGTGGATGAAGAAAGAAGTTGCTTGGGAATACTGAAAGATTGGAAGAAAATAAAGGATCACCACTTCAAGATTAAAAAATCGGAATGCCCTTCACTTCAGTCACATGCATTTCACATTTTTTAGCAGTTGTGTGTATAATGACTCCCCACACATGTAGCCAAATGGTAAAAGCCTAAGACAAGGATGAAATATCACAATTCCATTAACTGTGAATTTCCAGGCCACATGGTCAATTATTTTACACTGACATAGCATGCATGGACATGACAATGCGTTATCGATGCATTGACATTTCACTTCCAAGAAATCTTCATATTCCCGTGTCGTTAGCGTACATGACGTTAACCACAGTTGATGAATTATGGGCTGTTGCTGTAGCGTCGTGGGTGCTGTCGGCTCCGTCCGCTGTCTGCGGGCGTCACCGTGGCTGTTGTGTGTTGTTTGGGGTCATTTTCTTCTGGACTTGAATATCTGCCTCTGTATGTGAGCGAGTTGTTTGTGTTCTTATGGTCCGTCAGCCGGGCTACACGCTGAGGGGATGTTAGGTATCCAGCGTTGCACGTTTTCCAAAACACGTATCTTTAACGCTCTTTCTTTCTGGTAATATCCTCACATCCCGTCTCGCGGGGAGTCTATAGGGACCTCCTCTAATCTCCAAACTTAGCGTCGCACGAGAACGAAAGAGGTGTCATCGGAAAGCTCTCGACGAGTAGGACCAGACGTCATCCCAAAGTCCCCCTACAAAAGTGACGTCACTAGGGGGCCTAGGTTTTCACAACTTACATCATGTTTTTGGTTCTTGGGATTCCAATTTGGTGGTGATTTGACGATGAAAAAAGGAATCAGGAACGGAAAGCAAAATCTATCAGAACCATAACATTTTCGGACACCATTTTTTTTTATTTGAAAATTTTGAGTTTCAGGTTTTCTTTAATTTTCCTTCTCTAATGGGTACAGTGGACCGAAAAACGTTGTTCGAAGCCAGCTTGCTCCAATAAAAATGCTTATTTTAGCCAGAATCTTCTATTTGAACTCTAATGGGCAAATATGCAAAACTAATAGGTAACAAACTGAAAAGAAAGAAAAAAAAACTTCCTCTGGTGCGTTTTGTTGCATCCCTAAAGGTAAGCAAACGCTGAAAGTTTCATTCAAATATCTGTATCGGTGGCGACTGGTAAACTTTTTTAAAAGTGACCTTACTTAACCTCGACCAACTCGTTGACCCAAGATGACCTGACTTCAAAATTTTGGCAAATGTCACATTAATGTAGGAAAAGGTATGCCAAATTTCGGAGCGCTGCCGCGCGCCATTCTTTTTACTATCTGCGGAAAACCTCGGGAGTCGTTAACGACCCCCCCCCCACCCCCCGAGACGGCGCGGGTAAAAACACTCACTTATCTTAATGAAATGCTGAGGGTTACCCCGGAAATGAAAACTCAGGTGAATGAAATTAGTTTCCATTTCTAAATTGGTGCGTTTTGTTGTCTGGTCCGCGACCGTATTTTTTAGGTGAAATTCTCTTAAAAATACATTCCAGTTGTTGAGCTGCATGATCAACCAATTCACGGGCTTTTCCAAGAAGGAAAGTTCATGAACGAGACAATGCTTTTGGTCCATGATAAGCTTTCATATTTGGACTCGCCCATGAACACACATGCATCGCAACAGTCGTTGTAGCGCAACGTAAAATAAGGTAGCGTAATTACTTGTGTTTTTAATTTACGTATTTAATTACGTATTTACGTAATTAATGCCAATATGGTTCTTATAGTGCATCCGTCCCCCCGCACACACACGATAAAATGCACTTCGGAAGACGATTTACTTATTTTGGCACCACAATCAGCAGTGGGCGTGTGTTTGGAAACAATGTGGTGTAAGGTAGTCATGCGCCACTCACCTCCATTGGAGTAATTGTTGGGTAGTCATGTGCCCACCCACTCCAACTAGAGTCGCCATTGTAAGGTAGTCATGCGCCCACTCACTCCTATTGGAATCGTCATTGTAGGGTAGTCATGCGCTCACTCATTCCCACTGGAATTATCACCGCAGATTTATTTTGTTTTGTTGGTGCTATGTGCTACAAATTTAATATGATCCCAGTTGTTTCCCTAATTGTCCATTGCGGTACCAGACACTGTATTGGCCAGGTGGTCGCAGGCGGCCGTCGCCGTGTCCGCTGGGCCGCCTCTGCTCTACCGTCCGGCAGACTGATGTTCCACCGACACTGATCATGTGGGTGCGGCTGTTGCAGAAGCTGGAGGACGAGTTCGCTGTCGAGCTGGAGCAACAGCAGCAGTTCTACATGGGCTCGGTGGGCACCGGTGCCGTGACCGTGCCGGTCACAGACGGCAACGCCAGTGTGGGCCGATCCAGCACGGCCAGCGACAGGTCACAGTGACGTCACACATTGTAGCCAGCCGCAGCGGCGTCACGGGCACGTAGCCAGCTGGTAGGTCACAGTGATGTCATAGCCACATATTCACTGGAATTCCGCAGTGACGTCGTAACAAGCGGTCTGGCACAGTAATGTCAGCCACATATCCACTGGAATGCCACAGTGGCGTCATCGGCCCCGCTGGCGGTTGGGTCACAGCGGGATGGCAAGGGAGTCACTGGTCGCAGCGATGTCAGGAGTGGAAGGCTGGCTGGTCAGTCGTCCTTGACATGTGGCTACGGTCGTCGAACGTAGATGCATCATTCGCTTCGGAAGGATGTCGACGGAGTGTCACTACATGTCTGGCTTCCCCAGGTGGAATATGATAGGACCCCCTTTCTGGGAAGATCTAGGTGTGGCGATCAGGTGATTTCTTTTCTGGCCAGCGACGATGTTAGTCTGTTGGAGTGTGAAAGTGAACTCCGCTTCGGGTTTGGCCTTGGTGGTATTCATGTCAGAGTACCAGAGCGGGGAGTTCTAGTCAGAAAGCAGAGGGCGTGCTACGGCTTCCATTGGGTGACGCTGAGCTGTGTTCCGCGCTAGTCTGATATTGAGCTAGCATGAAGGAAGAGGAGGAAAATGAAGTGCGGTGTGAGTAGGCTGTGGGAGTGCAGGCTGAAAGAAGGGGAGTGCCAGCTGGCTGATGGGATGGGAGATCAAAGAACGCTGTTGGGAGGCAACAGCAATTCAATGAGAGCAAGATACGTGTGTTGCTTCTTTCCTGCGCAGTTAGGCGGTGTGTTTGGGTGCTCGAGGTGAACTGTTGTGGGCGGGAACGATGTCCATCAGACACTGTGGTACGGCGAGTGTTGATTTTCTCCGGTGGCCGTAATTGCGGAACGACTTCTGTGTTAGCCAGATGAGCTCAGTGAAGCCCGGCGTAACCCAACCAGTAAGTGGTGACACGACCATACTGAAAGTGCCAATGTTGAAGTCAGCCAGGTCAGTCGGCCCCGACACGACGCCGGCACCGACTCCGATCTGGAGCTAGCTTGGGCTGGCATTCGGGCAATCGGCCTATCTGGTGCTATTGTAAAACAAACATGATTCGTGTGTTTGTGTGGTACTCGCTCATACCCCGGTGATATCAGAATGGCGGAACTAATCTAACTCGCTGTTGATACACTGTGTGACACGCGTGTGTCGCCAGCTCCTATGTAATGTGGTCTCGCCAAATCAACCACACGTTATATTGAATCAATACACATTATATGGAATGTGAGCTGTAGCTCATGCAAGCTGGATACCTCTCCAGTGCAACCGGCAATAGTATGATTGTATCACAGAATATATTGCGGATGATTATGCCCGACGCAGACCGGTATTAGCCAGCAATTAGCTTCCTCGCCCAGACACGCTGGTTCGCAACGGGTACCGGCTCAGGGCGATGTGTTCCCGGCCGGGACCGGTGTGTAATGGAGGTGTTCCCAGCCGGGACGGGTGTGTAATGGAGGTGTTCCCGGCCGGGACGGGTGTGTAATGGAGGTGTTCCCGGCCTGGACGGGTGTGTAATGGAGGTGTTCCCGGTCGGGACCGTGTGTAATGGAGGTGTTCCCGGCCGGGACGGGTGTGTAATGGAGGTGTTCCCGGCCGGGACGGGTGTGTAATGGAGGTGTTCCCGGCCGGGACGGGTGTGTAATGGAGGTGTTCCCGGCCGGGACCGTGTGTAATGGAGGTGGTCCCGGCCGGGACGGGTGTGTAATGGAGGTGTTCCCGGCCGGGACCGTGTGTAATGGAGGTGTTCCCAGCCGGGACCGGCGTGATAAAGGTGTCTCCCGGCTGGGACTGGTTTGTACCCGCCGGCCTGGAGTGGGCAGGGACAGTACGTTGTCGGCTGGGGTGTGTGATGGAGGTGTCTCCCGGCCGGTACTGGTTTGTACCCGCCGGCCTGGAGTGGGGAGGGACAGTACGTTGTCGGCTGGGGTGTGTGATGGAGGCGTCTCCCGGCCGGGACTGGTTTGTATCCGCCGGCCTTGAATGGGTAAGGTCAGTGCCATGTCGGCTGGTGTCAGCTCATCACCGCTGTCCCTGTTTCATAATAAAGACTGGGTGCCGCATGGAGTGAGGTCTGAAGGCGTGGGTAAAGATCATTTATCACGGATGGTATCACCGCAGCTGTCATAGCTGATACATAGCTGGTGGCATGGGTGTGACACATCTACCACAGGTAACACCGGTAATAACGCCGTTGTCAGGACCTCGGTTTGGAAGCCAATCTGGGAGCATATGTACCCAAAGAAATGAGGTACATTAAAGCTCGGGGGGATATCCGCGTTTCTTCACCACCAGAAAATGTGGGCAGAAAACTAATCGTCCACCACAGCACCATACCACACCACACCAGCCACACGGGAGGCGGGCGGCGGGCCTCACGATAAAGGATAAACACTGACCGCTCAGCACCATACCACACCACACCAGCCACACGAGCAGCGGGCCTCACGATAAAGGAGAAACACTGGCCGCTCAGCACCATACCACACCACATCAGCCACACGGGAGGCGGGCGGCGGGCCTCACGATAAAGGAGAAACACTGACCGCTCAGCACCATACCACACCACATCAGCCACACGGGCAGCGGGCAGCGTGCCTCACGATAAAGGAGAAACACTGGCCGCTCATCACCATACCACACCACACCAGCCACACGGGCAGCGGGCAGCGTGCCTCACGATAAAGGAGAAACACTGACCGCTCAGCACCATACCACACCACACCAGCCACACGGGCAGCGGGCAGCGTGCCTCACGATAAAGGAGAAACACTGACCGCTCAGCACCATACCACACCACACCAGCCATACGGGCAGCGGGCAGCGTGCCTCACGATAAAGGAGAAACACTGGCCGCTCATCACCATACCACACCACACCAGCCGCACGGGCAGCGGGCAGCGTGCCTCACGATAAAGGAGAAACACTGACCGCTCAGCACCATACCACACCACATCAGCCACACGGGCAGCGGGCCTCACGATAAAGGAGAAACACTGACCGCTCAGCACCATACCACACCACACCAGCCGCACGGGCAGCGGGCAGCGTGCCTCACGATAAAGGAGAAACACTGACCGCTCAGCACCATACCACACCACATCAGCCACACGGGCAGCGGGCCTCACGATAAAGGAGAAACACTGACCGCTCAGCACCATACCACACCACACCAGCCGCACGGGCAGCCGGCAGCGTGCCTCACGATAAAGGAGAAACACTGACCGCTCAGCACCATACCACACCACACCAGCCACACGGGCAGCGCGCAGCGTGCCTCACGATAAAGGAGAAACACTGACCGCTCAGCACCATACCACACCACACCAGCCACACGGGCAGCGGGCCTCACGATAAAGGAGAAACACTGGCCGCTCATTACCATTACTGTTTATGCATATGTCAGGGCCTCGGTTTGGAAGCCAATCTGGGAGCATATGTAACCAAAGAAATGAGGTACATTAAAGCTCTAGGGGATATCCGCGTTTCTTCACCACCAGAAAATGTGGGCAGAAAACTAATCGTCGAATTTTATCAATATAATTTCCCCCCTCAACCCCCATACGAAGCACTCCATGAAGTAAACTATGGTGCATAGTTGGCATGTGGCAGCAATAAGCAAAACTGGAGGGATACCAAACGTAGAATCCCATGAAACGTGAATACGCTGAATGCGCATGGCGGGTGTATTCGTCCACGAGCGCTGGTGTGGTGGCCACCGGACGTTATTAACTAGAATGACTGGAACCGTAAAATGTCGAGTCAGTTGTACATGTGTAATTTCAGCAGTGTGAGGTGACTTATCAAGTTATGCCAAAAGAAAAACCTTCGAACATGGTGGGGCAATGAGGAATGAAGTTCGGCAGCTCACAAACAATGGGGGTAGTTTGAGTTTCCCACAGGACAATTATGTTGGTCTATAGTTATTTGATTTAAAGAACAAATGAACCCTTTTGAAGAAAAAAAAATAGTGATCGAAAGCAAATGCCCATAAAATCCAAAATAGTGGAAGGCTGGGCCTCCACCATATCCGTTTGCTTCCTCCCCTGATGTAACCCTAGGAGGGGCAGCACTGAAAGCCCCCCACCCCGAACTGGTGAGCTAGATCCGCCAATTACCACACTAACAGTCCCGCGACATAGAATGTCCTCGCTGCGAGAAAAACTTTCCGACCACGACAAACATCAATACGTTAATGCGTTCAATGATGGGAAGCACAGGTGCCACGTCACCCGCCACAATATTATACACAGAGCACATAACAGGGCAGCACGCTGCATGCGAGGTTTAGAATGGGCTCGACTCAACTAAATGCTGATGTATTTGTCATCAATCCTCCACATGCCCCTACATGCCCACATGAACACTGCAAACAAGACAATTCGCTACATATTTCGTCCTCTGTGCGTACCTTAGACATATGTTATTCACCAAACTCCGAAAACCAAACAGATATAATCACCAATTCAACGAAAAAGGTATGTGGTTGAATCACTTGTTTGGAAATTGTGTAAGAAAGAACCCTGAACAATGCGCTGCATTAGCATGCAAGACTTTGCAAACAAAATGCTTCTACATAACAGAATCTTCGGAAATGGCCGGGGTCAGGCATTCTTGGGCACCGCACACACGAGTGCGTTTTATGTTGCGATGGAGTGTGCTGACGGCTGTGGGCAGCACTTGTCGCACCTTGTCGGTAGAGAAGTTTTAATGGCTGGAGTTGTTGCGAGGTACCTCGAATCAAGACCAACCTGGTTTTTGTACTAATTGCAAAACTGTCCGTAGTATGTGAGCGGTTAAATAAATTACGAACTAAACAGACCTGACGCTGGGGTTAGAGCAACCCCGGCATCAGTCGCAGCAAGATCACCATACCCCCAACATTTTGGACAGCTCTGCCAACTTGTTGTTTTTGGCGTTGCACCAACGTGTTCATGGGCACTAAACGGTAACACTTGCCATTTTTGCGGACTTCCTGTAAATGATTTCTCCTCCTGTCCGCGCACTGCAGCATACCACGGAACAGGACGGCATTGCCGAAGTCTGAACAGGTGAATGTGACCGGTGGTGGCTGTCGAAGCCTGTCGCTTCCTCAGTGCGCGACCAACACATGAGCTTAATGGAACGTGTATTACAGGACTTCGCGTGCGCTGAGTCAGTCTACAAACAACGATCAGCTGGTGTGGCATGTAGTTGTGGCCAACATATAGCTAGCCAACGTACCAATCCTCGCGCGTACTGCTTGTACCCATATCTGACAGCCAAATGGACTTCCCGACTATCACATGTTGAGCACATGATACTGCATGTACCCAGATCTCACAGCCAAACGGACTTCCCGACTATCACATGTTGAGCAAATGATACTGCCTGTACCCAGATCTCACAGCCAAACGGACTTCTCGACTATCACATGTTGAGCAAATGATACTGCCTGTACCTAGATCTCAAAGCCAAACGGACTTCTCGACTATCACGTGTTCAGCTCCGGTGACCACGTCCCAGGCCGTCTCGCCGGGCTCCGGTGGTCACGTCCCAGGCCGTCTCGCCGGGCTCCGGTGACCACGTCCCAGGCCGTCTCGCCGGGCTCCGGTGGCCACGTCCCGGACCGCCTAGCGGAACTGGGCCGCCGCACTGCCGCCGGCCAGCGGCAGATTTGGCCGGTAGTTGCGCACGTTAGCCAGCTGCTGATCAGTGAGCGGAAGGCCGCTGATAGCGCGGATCTCAGCGTCCGAGAGGCGTGTCTCCGCCTCGGCGCGCTGCGGCGGCCGGCGGGGCCCCCGTAGCGGCAGGCACCGCTGCCAGGAGACGCTGACGTGCGTCAGCAGCAGGTTGGTGATGGCTCGGATGGCCGGGGGGCGCCAATGGATGCCGTCACGGTTTCGGCTGCGAGCAACCGAAGACGACGCATGAGAAGTCGCCCCCACATAGTCGACGGCCGTGGTGGCAGTTCGACGTTGTGGTTTATAGCTACCGCCGGACGCAGTTTTCACACCCTACTACGATTGTCCTTGCAACAATGCAAAATTAAATCATGGATCACAACAGATCACATGGCACCCAACAACACACAACGACACACAAAAAATAAAAAACACAAAAAAAATAACAAACAAGGAGCATAAAAAAAAAAAAATCGTTCCAAGACGATAAAGGAGAAACACTGGCCGCTCATCACCATACCACACCACACCAGCCGCACGGGCAGCGGGCCTCACGATAAAGGAGAAACACTGGCCGCTCATCACCATACCACACCACACCAGCCACACAGGCAGCGGGCAGCGGGCCTCACGACATAAGAGAAACACTGACCGCCCAGCACCATACCACACCACACCAGCCACACGGGCAGCGGGCCTCACGACATAAGAGAAACACGGACCGCCCAGCACCACACTACACCGGCGGCGGGCAGCGGGCGCCACGTCACCGGAGCTACTGACTGATGGATCAAACAGCGGAAGTAGTAGTGGATGTCGAGCACGTCGTAGCCGAACTCTTGCACCATGGCCGCGCAGAACTGGTTCGCCTCCATCACATCAAACCGCAAGGTGTGCCGCAGAAACTCCACCTACCGGCAGTGTCAGCAGAGTCTCAACTGAGGGCACGCGAACTCAGCAGGAGCCCCACCTATCAACAGCGCCTGCACAGTCTCGACAGAGGGTACGCAAACTGAGCATACACCTCACCGTTCAGCAGCGTCAGCAGCGTCTCGACCGAGGGCGGAAGACTCGGCAGAGACCGTCGACCAACAACACCCGCTACCCGTCACCCGCTGCACCCAGAGGTCCGTGCACGTCAGTGGCATTGCGCAGCCTCTAGGTTGGTGCACGTCGGTGGTAACTTTTTGTTCCTTCTCTTAGCCCGTCCCTGATGGCATCTGGGCAATGCTGCGGCATACTGTCCACGTAAGCTTTGCTCTGCTGTGCTCCATGTTTTGATTTTGCATAGTTGCCAAGACAATCAAAGCAGGATGTGAATTTTTCCACGATGTGAACTCACGAGCAACTTGGCGGGTCGATGCAAATGCTCCCACCGGGCTGGGAGCAGAGGACTGGAACTTATTATATCTTGCCTATTCTCTATTTCACCAAAAATATATCCCAAGTTGAAATAGTGTTGATTTCACGGCATGTGCATAAGTATACCACAAAGCGTTAGTCCCATGGTGCATTGAGAGCCAGAGTGGCTCATGCAATAAACGAGTGTATGGAACGTTTTTCTGCAAAACGGAATAGACAATGGACGCGAGCAGGTGAAAATTATCCGCATGCGAGCAGTTTGGATTTAGGAAGAAGCCTGAACAAGTTCCATCCAATCGCCCACTTCCATATCCCTGACCGTCCTGCGCCACCCCGATGCTCGATTGTCCGATAATTTTGTCGACAAAATACACAACCACAGCGTCTTAATGAATAGGGATGAGTGACTGACAGAGCGGATGACAACCATGCAAAAATATCCAGCTGGGCGACGCGTCACCTGTTTGATGAGGAAGCCGCCGCGTGGCTCTGAGGACACCGGCAAAGCGGTCAGCCAAAGCACCAGCACGTCTGGCCGACATGCCGTCTGCACGTGCTGCAGGAACTTGCGCAGGTTCACTTTATAGTCGTCCACACCGCGCGGCCCCCACCTGGACAGCGGCCGGCCAGTCGTGAGAGCTCGCCATGCGACAGCAGCGGCAGGCAGGCAGCGACCCGTCTCCGGGGAGGCGGGGATCGCCGGCAGGTGGTCATGTGGGATGGTGGAAAGGAGGATCTCATCAGGCCCGGGGAAGGGGGCATCGTGGCCAAACGAACATACCTTGGAGAGCGGGAATGGTAGCTGGCAGGAATGTGCAGCCGGCGAACGGGAATACCACCATTGGGCACCAGAGTGCACCTATGGGCACGGGCATTAGCAAGCAGGCATAAGTGCTAGAGCCGACACCATCCACAGAAAACCAAGCATGTCCAACAGAAGAGCTCCCACCGCTAACAGCCACTGCTCGGGCCCGTCCCTCCCGCACAGCCGACCGGTCACAAGTGGCGCAACACTCCAGGCATGGTGGCTATGAGGCACAGTCTGGTCTTGCATTGGGTAGATTGCATTCCATTGCGTCGCGTTGCAAGGTTCCATTGCATTGTTGCGTGGATGAGAGGTTGAGTTGCGTTGCGTTGCGTGGACGTTGCGTCGAGCTGAGCCGTGAGCCATGAGTCGACGGCCGATGGCCCATCTGGAGATGCCTCACACGAGCAGACGGCGCACCTGCTGCAGGTATCACAGATGAGCTGCAGCTCACCTGGATACGTCGCAGACGAGCCGAGGGCCCACCTGGATACGTCGCAGACGAGCCGAGGGCCCACCTGGAGACGTCGCAGACGAGCCGAGGGCCCACCTGGAGATATCCCAGACCAGCCGACGGCCCACCTGGAAATATCCCAGACCAGCCGACGGCCCACCTGGAAATATCCCAGACCAGCCGACGGCCCACCTGGAGATATTCCAGACAAGCCGACGGCCCACCTGGAGATATTCCAGACCAGCCGACGGCCCATCTGGAGACGCCCAGAACACGAGCCCACGGCCCATCTGGATGCCTCAGACGAACGCACGGTCCATTTGCATGTGCTTCAGCCGAGCGGACGACCCACCTGGAGATGTCCCAGACGCAGCTGTTGACGACGATCAGGTCGGGCGGCGCGCACCGCACCCGCTCCAGCAGCTGCTTCATGTAGTCCGAGTAGATGCGAGTGCAGAACATGAAGCAGACGCAGGTGCGCTGGTCGGCGGTGCGGTACTGGCGCACTTCGCGGTAGTCGCGGCCGCGCGACGCCAGCTCGCCGTCCACCAGCTGGTCACCGCAGAAGCTGGACTCCAGCTGCAGCGGCGGGTACCGGCCGGGCCGCCTCGTCACCACAGGACACGGCCGGGCCGCCTCGTCACCACAGGACACGGCCGGGCCGCCTCATCACCACAGGACACGGCCGGGCCGCCTCGTCACCACAGGACACGGCCGGGCCGCCTCGTCACCACAGGACACGGCCGGGCCGCCTCGTCACCACAGGACACGGCCGGGCCGCCTCGTCACCACAAGACACGGCCGGGCCGCCTCGTCACCACAGGACACGGCCGGGCCGCCTCGTCACCACAGACACGGCCGGGCCGCCTCCACCACAGGACACGGCCGCCGCCTCGTCACCACAGGACACGGCCGGGCCGCCTTGTCACCACAGGAGGCCGGGCCGCCTGTACCAAGGACACGGCCGGGCCGCCTCGTCACCACAAGACACGGCCGGGCCGCCTCGTCACCACAGGACACGGCCGGGCCGCCTCGTCACCACAGGACACGGCCGGGCCGCCTCGTCACCACAAGACACGGCCGGGCCGCCTCGTCACCACAGGACACGGCCGGGCCGCCTCGTCACCACAGGACACGGCCGGGCCGCCTCGTCACCACAGGACACGGCCGGGCCGCCTCGTCACCACAGGACACGGCCGGGCCGCCTCGTCACCACAAGACACGGCCGGGCCGCCTCGTCACCACAGGACACGGCCGGGCCGCCTCGTCACCACAGGACACGGCCGGGCCGCCTCGTCACCACAGGACACGGCCGGGCCGCCTCGTCACCACAAGACACGGCCGGGCCGCCTCGTCACCACAGGACACGGCCGGGCCGCCTCGTCACCACAGGACACGGCCGGGCCGCCTCGTCACCACAGGACACGGCCGGGCCGCCTCGTCACCACAAGACACGGCCGGGCCGCCTCGTCACCACAAGACACGGCCGGGCCGCCTCGTCACCACAGGACACGGCCGGGCCGCCTCGTCACCACAGGACACGGCCGGGCCGCCTCGTCACCACAGGACACGGCCGGGCCGCCTCCACCACAGGACACGGCCGGGCCGCCTCGTCACCACAAACACGGCCGGGCCGCCTCGTCACCACAAACACGGCCGGGCCGCCTCGTCACCACAGGACACGGCCGGGCCGCCTCGTCACCACAGGACACGGCCGGGCCGCCTCGTCACCACAGGACACGGCCGGGCCGCCTCGTCACCACAAGACACGGCCGGGCCGCCTCGTCACCACAGGACACGGCCGGCCGGGCCGCCTCGTCACCACAGGACACGGCCGGGCCGCCTCGTCACCACAGGACACGGCCGGGCCGCCTCGTCACCACAGGACACGGCCGGGCCGCCTCGTCACCACAGGACACGACCGGGCCGCCTCGTCACCACAGGACACGGCCGGGCCGCCTCGTCACCACAGGACACGGCCGGGCCGCCTCGTCACCACAGGACACGGCCACACCGCCCGACACAGACAAACACAGCCAACCACACACTGGACAAGATGGTATTGCGCAGTTTGCTATTAGTTGGCAGTTGGTTGTGGTTTAGGGGCGCATCGACTGCATAGGTCATAGAGCAGATTTATTACGCAGATATGCATCTTTTAAATAGCATGCCAAAAGATGGCTAGTATGCTACACATTTTGCCAGGCATTACCAGGAGAGGGTGAGGGTTAATGCATTACCCCCTCCCTCACCACCCTCCTGCTCTGCAAGGTTGTTTTTTTTTCTTGCGGCCCAGTGCAGAACACAAGTGCAGCCATCTTTCCAAGATACACCATGCAAATTTCGAATCGTGTCCTTACTTCTTTTGAAGATGCTACATTCCTAGCATGTGATGGCATGGAGATGTGTGGTCAGTCTCCAAGTAAACTTCAGACCGAATCGGAGCAAGACAAATTGTGTCGCCATTAAATGAGTACTGATTGGTCCTCTTGTGGACAACAGTCCTTACGTTGAGGCCGAAATCATCTTGGATTACTTCCATTGTTGCATATTTCGTCATATATTGTCACATATATCATGCATGATCCTGATATCACCTGGCCACTTATAGTGAGGCTAATGTCAGTCGAGCATGAGATCTGTTGGAGACATCCTAAGTCTAGGTAAAGTTTCCTCACAATGCACATGGCAGACATTCAACAATTAAACTTGCGAATCTATCAATGCTGTGACCCCATGCATTCATGAACTTTCAGGTCATGTCATCTAGAGGTCATGTCAGGTCAATGTGATGCAAAGGGCCTGCAAGGCTGCTAAAACATTGGGTAGACATCCTTGATGTGACATATCTCTCCTAAGGGATGTAATCTCTGATAGTTTGATTAAGGTTAGAGGCACCCATGGTCAATACAACCACAGCATGGGACCTGTTTCCAAAGTACTATTTCTGGGCTGAAATGCATCAGGTCATCATGATATATGTCATATATTTTGAATATTGACCTTTTTATATCACATAGCTGCACTCACTCATCCACATCCATGCAATGTTAGGTCAATGTCATTCCAAATCAAGGCAATATAAAAGCTACATAAGAGTAATCAGAAACCAGTATCCATGATACCGGTGCTAAAGACAACCCAAGATGATCTGGAACAATGGAACAATTGATTTGAAAACCACACAACAACAGCACCTAACCTAATCAAGGCCTGGTATGAAAAATAAAATATGGACATTTGAAAGAGGAAGCAATGTTCAGCTATAAAATCCATCTAGGATGACTTGATGGTTAATGCAATGGTGTGGAGACACAATTCATGTACATTATGCAGTTCTGGATCACATTTAACAAGAAATGAGTTCAGAGAAGCTTGCTTGATGATAACTGATAGTATCCTATCTAAACTGGATTTCTCTGAGAAGTTTCTCCTCAAAATGGATTTTAAAAAAACATCAATATGTCCACCACAAACTATACCATGAAGACGAGATGTGCTCCTTCATATTGTACAAGTGTCAGATGATTATTGGGAGTGTGGAAGCTGGGAATATACACAGCTACTGCTTATGCATATCATACCTTTGTTTTCAGGCGACTTTGTGGAATATACGAGCAATTCTCGGAAAGGTAGATCAAGTCCTTGTAAAGTCCACGCATGTCTGCATAAAAGTGAATGTTATCAGCCGAGGTAGTTACAAGAATCCTTGTTTACAGAGCACACAGTGCAGATAGCATGAATGGATGAACATATTTCTCACATACATCATGGCGAAGGGGCATTAATGAAAATAACAGCACTCTAAGATACTAACAATATAACCAGAATCACTGCAGTTTGGCACACTTTAAACTGTCTTGAGTACTATTTGTGTTTTGCAGTGTTCAAAAGACAGACTTTACACGCATTTTCCTTCCATAAACGGGGCGGGCATGGCCGAGTGGTTAAGGTGTTGGGCTCTGGGTACCAAAGGTCCCGGGGTCAACACCCGCACCGAACGAGACATTTCACAATCCCGCAATCTGCCGGCGAGACAGTATGGGCGGCGCCATTAGCCGTGAATGTGCACAAAGTGCGTCGTGAACAGCCAATAAACAAACAAACAGCTTCAATAAACAAACAAAAAATGGATGCTTGGGTTAGACTAGTTCAGGTTTCCTAAGTTGCTATTTTCTTTTCACAAATTGTCACAAAAAGAAATGAAAAGTTCCAACACTGTTTTTTATTAAAGGATGTTATGTTGTTAGGTTGGGTGAAGTATCTTTAATTGGGAGAATTTTAAGAAAATAAATTGCTTGAATTATTTTTCCCCAAACTTACCTGGTCCAGTTTTCTTTCCTCAATAGCAAGGTCAGGGCGGGGTAAGTGAAGGCAAATTTGCAGGTTAAAGCAATATAGGATTTTTTGGAATTTCTGTTTGTAATGCAATGTTTGTGAATGTTGTGCACATCATGTGACCACTCATTTCCTCTACAGATGCATACTTTTTAGTTGGGTACCCAGGTAACACCCAAAAAGTGGCTTGGAGTTTGGTAATATGGCACAGAAGTAATATTGAAAATGAAGAAAAAGATGTAGCATAACCTAACCTAACCTAACCTAGTCAAACCTAAGCCAAAACAATATCCTTTTTCTAAATCAACTGAAAAACGTAACCTAACTAGTATCATTGCAGATGAATGTAACATTTGGTTTTTTGGATATTTAACATGATGAAATAAAACCTGATTAAGATGACACGACCACTCATATTCTATGCAAATTATTACTTTTCAGTTGACAAATAACTGCATCATCATGATCTTCACTCTCTAAATATAGCCAATTGCATAACATTATCTGTACATGTTATATCATATACATGAGCCAGGAAGCCAGGAAGAAGGCACTGAGAATGCTCGGGGCAATAAATAGGAATGTATCATACAGAAGTGAGGAAGTGATCAGGAAGCTTTACTGTGCATACGTCAGGCCACATTTGGAATACTGCATCCAAGCTTGGTCTCCTAGCTATGAAAAAGATTGTTGGCTTTTAGAGAGAGTACAAAAGAGGGCTACAAAAATGGTTAATGGCATAAGCAACCTGGCATATGAGGACAGATTGAAGAAATTGAATATGTTTTCACTTAGATATAGAAGGCTGAGAGGAGATCTCATCGAGGTCTTTAAATTTGTCAATGGTCTGGAGAGGGGATACCTTGGGGAAATGTTTGAATTTAACAGAAATGATGCAATTAGAGGTCATAAATTCAAAATTAAAATTAACCGCAGCAGAACAAGGTTAAGGCAAACTTTCTTCACCAAAAGGGTAGTGGAACACTGGAACCAGCTGCCAGAAAACATCGTTAGTAGCAGCACATTGAACATCTTTAAAAACAGCATAGACAATCATTATAAGAATAGAGGGCTTGCTTTTCAGTATTACAGGGGGGCTGATTGGTAGATTTGGTGGGCAACTGGTTCAGTGTACAGAGTGCAACCAAGAAGGGCCCTTGTGGCTCATAGTTGCACTAATCTTTTATGTCTTTATGTTTATGTCCTATGATAAAGAAGAAATTCAACACTTCATGCATTCAATTCAATACTCCTTCACCTAGAAAACCTTACGTTTCTGGCTTAACTCCAAGTTAATTCCAGACACTCAGCATTCGCAAACACATGTGTACGGAACCCTCGATCAAGGCAGGAAGTTCCTTGCGATGCTGTTATCATCAATGGCAGAGCTAACAATGTTTGCCAAGATTTCATGGCATAGTGGCAGGAAAGTTTCCTTGGGACGATTCTCGCAGTTCTGGTTAGGCTAGGTTAGGTTAGCTATATTATAATATGTAATGCATGGTGTTATATTCTAATATATTATCTTCATCTTGCTACATCATCTTTTATTTGTATATGGCTTATCTATTCAGATGTAATTTTTAAATTATAGATTGAACAAGCAGAAGTGAGCTGACAGCTGTGGAGCCATGCAGCCTCACACATCAGTGTAAGGACATGTTCGCTGTGCACAGCTTGCACTCCAGTGCCTCACATAATAATCAAGCTTTCGCTTCAAGTTTAAAAATTCTTTCAAGTTTAAAAATTATTTCGGCAATCAAGCAAGTTGAAACATTTTCCGACAAAAATGTGTTGTTCCCAACAAAGCTATTTACCCAAATTGTTCCAGGGCCTGCCAGCATTTGTTTTTAACAGGAACTCCACAGCCACAAGATTCATAACTTCCTCCTTGAAGCATCAAAACTCAGGCAGTCTGAGCGTAAGCTGGTCGGTCCAATACCACCAGGGTACCAACAGACTAGCCATAGCCTGGACCATCCCATTAAAGTATGCAAATGTTTGCAGTGTTAACTCATAAAAAGACTGTTAATATCGTAGCACATTTCCTCCGTGCCATACATATGACATCAGTGTAGTGGTTGAGTTAGCCACCAGTAGATGCCAGGGTCGTCCCCTCAGCTGGGTGGTGTTAGGCTGGGACCCAATGCAGTTTTCGTTCAGACTTCCCCGTTTGTTTATCGTGCCATACAGCGAACTCTGGTGGAACCGAACCATGGCGCATCCAGTAGGATGCTCGACCTGAACAGCAGCACTTGTCTGTGGCCAGCCCCAGAGACACTTGATGGCTTTCGAAAGTTACGCAACCAGAGAAGCTCGACTTCGCGACAGACCGCGTGGAGGGATTCAAAACATGACGTATGAGATGGGACGACTTCGCCCTGTTATCTGAGCTACACACACAACCGACAGCGGTGCAGATGGCCGCGCCACGGTCACGTTTATCTAAGGCGTTGAAAGTCGCTACAAATCTGGACATCGCCGAAGGTGATCGAAATGATATTTCGGTGGTATTGGATCAATTACAAGCACATGCGCGCGGACAGATCACTGAATTGTTACAGTAGCAGACATTAAATATTCGCTGGCAGCATGAGTGTGAGTCACATGATAACCTTTTGATGGACGTAAAAGTCAGCAGTCAGTGTGGTTTTGTGCTAGTGCCGGGAGCCTTTAATACGTGATCGTGTCGTTATCCGTATGCGATACATAGCCACGACAAAAAAGCTGTTGCTATCCCAAAACTCTAATTGGTGCAAGCTATGCACAGCTGTAGATCAGTGGAGGCCGCATCACGTGACGGAAGCGAGATTACGGGCGCAACCGTGGCAGCATGCCGCCGCTCGGGCGCCGCGCGACAGGCCAGGTTCGGCGGCCCGGCCTGGGGCGCGGAAGAGACGCCCATTCCGCACCGCCGGCGAAACAACCGAGTCGGGTGGTTCGGGGAAGAGCGGAGCTCGGGACGGCGCAGCGCGCTTGCTGCCGACAGCGGATGCCAGCCGGCATACATCGAAGACTGCCCACAATGTGGGCGCGACCACCGGTGGTCAGAGCGATGTCCCGCTCTGGACAGAATGTCTACAATGCGGCGAGACGGGACACTTTGCCGTTAAGTACAGATCTCGTGTGTCGCGGAGACCTGTTGCGTCCACCATAACCCTCGCGTGAGTACTGGTGTACTGGTCGAGCCGGCCCCCAGGGTAACTGTGGATGTCACTTCCGAATATGTAATGCAATCAATGCGGCCGCATTAACGAGCTCCCTGACTCGAGAGCAGATGTCACTGTCGTCGGCCTAGATTTTGCGGCCCTGGTCTGACTACGTGCCTGATCCTGATCTGACCTGCGCAATTGCGTCATTCCCAGCGCCACAGTTCCTTACGGATCTAGGCCGTTACTTCGTCCTAGTCAATCAAGTCGCCCATTTATCCGATGAGACGGCAGAGCTGCTAGAGCCGCTCCGCCGCCTGTTGCGTGTCAGAACTTTTAGTTGGTACGATTGTCAAGATGTGGCGTTCCAGCTTGTCATCAGTGCACACGCTGGCATACTACGACCCGAAGCGCCCAACGATGATGTCGACAGACGCCAGTCGGCTCAAAGGGCTGGACTTCCTGCTGCAGCAGCAACAGCTAGATGGCACATGGCGCATATTACAAGCTGGCTCGCGATTCCTGTCCGACGCGGGGACTCGATACGCCACTATCGGGTTAGAGTTACTGGCGGTAGCATGGGCGTGCCGCAAATGCCGCTTTTTCCTTGGTGGGTTGCAGCATCTTGGTCTGCTAGTGGATCACCGTCCGTTCATTCCGATTCAAAATTATAAAACAATTCGACGGGATTGAAAATCCCAGACTTGCGACAGCGCTTGTGAGAGAAGCTGATGGAGTGGCACCTGACTGCAAGCTGGCGGCGAGGGAAGGACCACCAAGATCCAGACACATTATCCACGGCGCCAACACAAGACCCTTCAAAGGAAGACGAGCTTGCCGAAGATGACGACGCCGTGTCGGTGTCTACAATAATCAGCAACGAGATCGCAAAGTTAAGCACCGACATACGACTGGACGAGGTTCGTCTGATGGCTGACAGAGACGAGGAGGCACCACTGTTGTTGCACATGGTGATCGACGGCTTCCTGTCACACAGACACAGATTTGCCGGATATCCTGGGCCCCCACTCGGCGGTACATGGCCGTCTCACAGTTGGCGCTTGGATGCTGCTGCCGCCTCGTCATCCCCAGACCCAGCAGTTATGCGTGAGCTTCACGCCGGTCACCAAGGCAAAAAGGAGACCAAGGGCCGGGCTCGTCAGATCGTATATTGGCCAGGAATATACCTGGTCATTGAACACATCACAAGGACCTGTCGGCCGTGCAAAAGATATCTGCCGTCCTTCAAAATGGAGATGTACCGCCGTCACGAGTCCGTCAGTCGTACCTTCCAGCACTTATGTGCTGACTTAAGTCAGTATGCCGGGCAGTACTTTCCCGGCGCAGTGGACCCATACTCTGGCTGGCAGATGGTACGGACGCTTGGCACCAATGCCACTGCGGACAGACTTGTGATACAGTTACGGGGCATATTCTGCATCGCCGGCGTACCGGAAATCCTCTGGTCGGACGGTGGCCCACAATTCACCGCCATTGTTCCAGGAGTTCCTGTCACGATGGGCTGTACAGCATCGCATCTCTTCACCCCATTACGCGCAGTCAAACGGACGGGCGGAAGCTGCCGTGGAGCACACGTCAACGTTGATCAGACGATGCTGGGACAAGTGCTCCTCGGCCCTGGATCCGGACGCATGGGTGCGCGGTGTGCTGCAGCATCGGAATTCCCCGGGACCAGATGGCCGTTCTCCAGCACAAATCTTGTTTGGACACTCCGTACGGGACAAGCTGCCGGCACACAGACGATGCTTCGCGGCATGCTGGCAGCGCATCGCTGATGATGCTGAAGCTGCTGCTGCTACTCACCGGGACCGGGTGGAGACCCACTACAAGCAGCGCGGGCGTGATCTATCGGGACCTCAGATCGGCAGCCAAGTGGCGCTGCAAGATCCCTCGACTGGCAAAAGGGATCGATGCGGTTCTGCAACCGAGGTTACGGGACACCGCCGATACTTCATCAGTCTGCCAGGTGGAAGAATACTACCACGGAACAGACGTCATCTACGTCAGCGATACGCCCAGGCTACGTTGGACGAGGTTGAATCGGTGTCGTCGCCGGCCGTGGTGCTACATCCGCCTCCGTCCCAGCCTG
Source organism: Imbricaverruca yamaguchii (assembly GCA_034440575.1). NCBI lineage: Eukaryota > Metazoa > Arthropoda > Thecostraca > Neoverrucidae > Imbricaverruca > Imbricaverruca yamaguchii. The sequence goes on along the minus strand of JAOTOL010001582.1, from coordinate 1,393,330 downwards.
CGCGTCCGGCGCCACCGCCGACCGCCGCCGTTGGTGCGCCACGGCGATCCAGTCGCTTACGCCGGCGTTTACAGCGCCTCATAGAAGTGACGTGTTGTGTACAGCTGGACTGGTGAGGGGGTAAAGTGTGTGTGGATGGTGGCATCTTGTGATACAAATGTTGCTTGCCTTTGCTCGGCTAAAATCTGCCATTTATTTTGTATTTTGGTGCAGAAGCAATAATAATTTTGTTCAATTGCATCACACATAAGGGCATTGCACAGATTAATGTGTAATGACTTGTAAGGGGGTGTTAGTTAGTTATTTGGGTTTTAGGGTGCATCAACTGCAGTGGTTATACAGTGCCCAGTAGTAATGGGGTGCAGTGGTTGAGATAGCCACCAGTAGATATCACTGTGGTCATACCCTCAGCTGAGCTGTGCATGCCCAATGCAGTTCTCATTCAGACCTCCTGGTGTGTGTATCATGCCCTACAGGAAACTTGGGTGGAACCAAACCAATGGGCAATCACATCAACTGCTGATGACATAAAAGTAAATATTTGTCAAGAAACTGAGTGGTCATATCATCCTGATAATGTTAAAAAGAAATGTTTTTTTCAGATATAAAATCAAGTTACCTTGAGCTGTAAATTTATCACCTAACCTAACCCAACCAAGGCTAGCCTCTATTTCTGAAGAAAAGAACTTTTTCAAATTTAAAACTTATAATTAAAATATTTCACCTTCAACAAAAGTCCAACCTAACCTAACTTATATATCTAATATACCCAATGGTATATGATTATCTATACTTGGTGTGTCAGATGTGATACAGAAGTTCAACACTTCATGCACTCAATTCAACACTCTTTGACATGAAAAATCATCCTGGCAGAATTTGGTACTAATTCCTGATGCAGAATATTTCCAGGCACATGTGGTCAGAACCTCTGATCAAGGCTGAAAGTTCCTTGGGATGCTGTTAATGTTAACTGCAGAGCCAGTGTAATGCTCACAAGATTTGATGTCATGATGGAAAAGTCTGTTTGGGATAGTTCTGCTTTTCTGGTTTGGTCAGGTTAGATTATATTATGTTTTAATATATTGTATATATTATGCTATAGAATCTTAGACTAGGTTAGTTTAAGATAATTTATTTCTTCTCTGATTGATATTTAGTAGCTCATAGACAAACCACACTGCCAATATATATTTCTTAAGGAATTCCATAGCCACAAGATTCATAATTTCCTTATCAAAACATCAAGGCTTTACAAACCACAGTCAGAGCACTGTTCTGGACAATTTATTTATTTATTCATTTACTTCATAATACATGCCCTACAGGTGCAGTGGCTGTTATGGACAGTCTGCTATCACCATCAAGGTACAAATGGATGAGACACAGCCCAGATGATCCCATTAAGGTATGTAAATGTTTCCAGCATTAACTCACAAAATACTGTCAATATCTTAGCATGTTTCATACATATCACACATATGGCATGAAGTGCATCAGCTTCTGTTAACTGAAAAGTAATCATTTGCAGAGAAAATGAGTGGGCACATTGTTTTAATCATGTAAAAATGCATGGTAGGCATTACAAATTAAAAACATAAAGTTGCTTGATCTGCAAATTTGCTCTCATGGAGATAGCATTTGTGTTAAACTTGCATTGTGATTACCTAAGCTGCATTACCACATTATGTTCCTTTTCATATTTTTTTGCATTACTTTTCATATTATCATACCAGCCCATGTACCTTTCAAACCCACTCAACTGAAAGCCACTTTTCAGTGTTGTCTTGTCCAAGGCTGAAGCACTAGTGCAAAAATGAGTGGTCCATCATATTAATAACATTTATATATACTGAAGTGTAAAGATAAATTGTAAGAATTCATACAACATCTTAGTGCAAAGATACAGTATTGGACATCACTAAATTAAATGAGTGTTCTTCATCAGGCTTTCAAGTACAATACAGAAATGAGATACCCATCATACAGGCAGAAATTAAACAGAAATAAAATATAAACTGTTTCAGCAGGTAGGCAATTTTTAATAGTTATATCAGGATAGTAGGTAGGCAGGTAACCAGAACAAAATGCATTTACTTACTTGAGTCACCAATAAAGAGAATACTCTTCCCACGAAGAAGGTGTGATACATCAGAAGGCAAGAATATGTCTACCATTGTTGGATCAGGATGCTAAACAGGTTTGTAGATTGAAAGAGTCCAAACGTATGATGTTTTTGGCACGGAGCACACGCAAAACAGGCAGCAGTGGATTGCAGTGATGGTCGCAGAAAATGCGGTCACATTCGACTTCCCGCCGTGGCGTTGCTTGCACTACAAATGTAACCGATTATGCCGCTGATAGGTAATGAATGTCTCACTCGGCCCCTGTCAATGTCCATTGGCAGCCGGTGACGTCATCTGGGCGCTGATTTGGGTTCAGCAGATTACCACGACAGCAAGAAATGGTACTTTTCCGCGTACGTTCCTGGCTAACAAGTATACGTGAGTGGTGCAAATTATACGCCATCTGGAAGCTTGTTTAATGGTATTTCGATAATCATGGGAGACTTTCACACGAATGTGTTAGTTATTGTGTAAAATGGTGTTATTTAGACCCATGTCATATCCATCGACACTATTTAACTTAAGCGGGCCGAGCGACTCGGTGTTGGTAGCGCAGTTGGTAGCGCGTCGGTTTGCCGACTCGGAGGTAGCCGGTTCGAGCCTGGAGGCCGGCAGATTTCTGTGCGCGTCGTGGGAAGTTCTTCTAATAAGCGACAGTGAATTAAGACTGTTCACATGGGACGATCTTTTTCATAACGAGAAGGGAAATATTCTGCAATATTCAATATTCAGATATTCTGCAAGGCTGGGGTTCTGCCACCTTAAATTTATGGTTGGGCACTTCTTCTAATCAGCCAGGCATAGGAAATACGGAACACGTCACCGCTTATGGCAGTGTCCAGGCCCACAGTCCCTTCCTGACACGGGCAGCGGACCATCGGGGGTGGGACAGGAGACAGGATCCCCTGAATTTAATCATTTGTGGCACTACGGCAGTGCATTGCAAATATTGAGCTAGAAACTAACGGTTGCCATTTCCCCTCCCACCAGTACACGCCGACCAACATTAGTCCCTGCTCCGGCGCCGGCGCAAAATAAAAAATCACGCTTTTCGTACCATGAACGCTCGATTTAGATTCGGCAACAACTTTGTGGAACCCGTAAGCGCTAAGACGGATTTTAGATGCCCGCATGAGGATTTCGGTTCGATTATTATGCATTGTCAAGGGCTTCACGCGGAACTTGGCAAGATTGGGGAAGCATCCCCGTTCATTCCCCACCGTGGCTTTGCCCATGTTCGCACACCATTATTCGGCATTTTCAGTCGAAATGAATTGGCTGCGTCGCTGACGCAATGTGAATCAAACTTCTGTCATGCATGCAATATTGCAGGGGTAACAGCAATTTCTATGCCAGACCAGCTCGGAAGCAACTTTAATAACAGTTTAATTTGTGGTTGGAATGGAAAATTACCATGTAATACCATACATCTTTTTAATTAAGTGTGTTCTATTATTAACTAAGGAAAATATTTTCCTTTCAAAATTTGATTTCTTGATTCGCGTCGTGCAACCTGAAATGCCACCCCGGTAGCTCAGTTGGTTAGGGCGCTGGCCTGTGCTGGTCTCCCCTGTCCTGGCAACACAGGGTTCGAGTCGCTTCGCGCTCTCGCGTTTAGCCCCCGGCCGGGAGTGTGAGTTGGCAACTGGCCCGATAAGGCCGGGGACAAGCTACCGGGCGGCCGTGTCGGTGTTTTGACGGCACGTTAAACTTTCGATCAAGATTATCCGGTTGAAAAGGAATTCGTGGATCGGGTGGTGGGGCGAGGGTTCACGCAACAAGCTCTGCTTAGCAATAGAACCCTGGTTCCTAAAGCCACCCCAGCAACAACTGGGACTACATTTTAAATTTAAAAAAAATCACGCATTTTGCAGTACAGCACGACATAAATACGGCAACAAAAGTTGTTTATCAATCAGACTTTAATACGAGGAGCATGCATCTGGAGAAGACGAGACTGCCAAGATTGAGGAAGGCCCTCACTCCCACTGCCCATTTCTCGGTTGTGTACTTTGTGGTGGAAGTGAATGTGCATTTTGGGCGCATGGACTGCGTTCGTCATTTTGCGCACATGAATATATATAGTCCGGCGCCCAACAGAGTGCGTATTAAAACGATATATTGAGGAAGCACAACGCAAGACTTATATTGGGAGAAGGAAACACATGAAGCAGAAAAAGAACCTTGGGTTCCTTTACGACGCAATTAACTGCTAGGCCATATAGCGTCGCCAACTTCTCAAACCGATTGGTCGCGGGTGGACTCGGTAATTCCGCTGGTTGCGGGACTCGAACCCATAATCTTGCGGTCAAGAGCCCAACACCCTACGGACTAAGCTACCGCGGCTCCACCAAACGCGTGACATAAGAGGTTATCGGTAGCAGGTGCAGATAAGCCACGGCACTTAATGAGATTGCATTGCGGCAATACATTACAATACCTACGTACATTACGTAGATTGCCAGATCTGCCAGATTGCCAGGAGATTGCCAGATATGTACGTACATTACAGTACGTACATATCTGGCACCTTATAAAATCGGACGAACTGGCAAGAATAGATGGAACATCCTCATCGTGACATCTGTGGCTGAGAACAACTCGACATGCATACATACACAGACTACTCACGAGCACCGTAGTGGGACGATGAGTACGTGTAAACCTACAGGCTACGCTCTACCGACTTCACAAACACAGGCACATATCAGTTGTTGAGCTTGACATTCACTCGGTGCGACTGCAACACGCACGTTTATTCTCGTGTAATATTTGTTTTTTGAATTATTTGAATTATTTGAAACTTTCAATGACCTTTGGATGTCTGCTGAGATCGTTGGGTTCTTGGGCATGGTGAACACAAAACGCTGCATCCATCTCTCTGAATGTGTGGAAGAATTCCTCTGTGGGAACCGTCAGGCCGTTAATGCTTAGGAGGCGAGTCCAGAACGCTTCTCGTGGTTCATCTTCGGGATACGCAAATGGGTGCTCAGCGATCGGTCCGCTGGTTTCTTTCTGGCCATGGACCAGGCCATACATAATCCCCCCCACCGCCACGCTTAGCATTTAACATTCCTTCAATTCACATCATTATCTGATGTGATTTGAAGGAAGCTGATATTCATTTCTATGGGAAATGAAATCTCAGCAAATCGGCAGCTCAAGTTCATGTGCTGATGTAGACAAAAGTAATTTCACTAAAAAATAATATTAATATCATTCAACAAAGACTTTTCAAACACTAATGTTGACAATTACAGTACATGCTATCCCCCACGCCATAAGATATCATAAGATATAAGAGGTTATGTAAAGTGTGGGGAGAATATGGAATAATATGGAAAATATGGAAAGTGTGGGGAAATGGGATTTTTGGTGACTAACAAAGAACACTGATGTCAAACTACAAAAATATCTTAACTGAATCTAACCTAAACAACTGATGTTGGACCTTCTAAAACATACTCATGTTCGGTCATCTAAAACCTACTGATATTGTATGCTGGATGTTGAACGTGATTCACGAAGGAAATGGTAGATCCATTGTACCTTAATTACACACTCGCATCAATTGTGCACCGTAGTATATTAATTAACCTCGTGACATAGAAACTCAGTGAATGGAAGCATACATTTGTATCCTGGGCTGAATCTGTTATCATTACTCCATGTAGAAAAGGCTGCCCATTATTATGCTGGAATACCATGATAAAAATGTTAGAAATAGCCACATGCAAATATATGTATTCATTTTTTGTTGTTGTTGTATAATTAAACCTGGTTTTGGCTTTCCGTGCATGACTGCCTATCCTGTCTTCTTCTCATCTTTCACTACTCCCAAGTAGCCTTGTTCTTCATTCAACACAGTTTATGGAAAATTATTTTCAGGAAACTGGGAAGAAGTTGCTAGTAAGCTTCAAGAGGTTCTGTCCATACATCTGTCTAAAAAGTTGTCTTCATTGGGGCTTCTTATATATAAATACCAAGGTTTTTGGAATTTGGAGGATAGAATAGAAACAACAGTGTTTTTCCTGAAAAAGAGGTAGGTTATGTTTGGACTGGGGAAGGATTGTGGTGATAACTCAACCAGCATTGTTGCATATGTGATATCAAAGATATTCAATGGATGACATTGGTTTGGATGCACTGTTTATACATTTAACATTATCCTTCATTACCAATTACCCAACTCAAAGCAACACATTTAGCATTACTTCACTTACGAACTGAAATGCATGCATTTTCGCTGGAATACAATGGTCATATCATCTTAATGACTTTCAGAAACATGCATTTACAATTTTTCTTGAAATGCCACCTGAACTAAAATGCAAATCTTCTTCTGCAGGTGCAATTGTAAAAACCTCACACAGCTCCAGCCTTGCCTTTTTTCAGAAGAGAACATAAATTAGCTTCCAATAAAAAAAACATTCATGAACAATTCGATTTGAAAATTGAGGAAGCTAAAGAAATGCCTAACTTATCCCAACCTCATTTTAGCTTTCCCTAAGAAAAAATGTGCAAAACGTCACTTGTAAACACTCAAAACTGCAATAATGAACCCTTAAATCACATCTCACACAGTACAGGTGAGGGTGGTCACATTTTAACCACATCAATCAACTTTGCATTGGAAAGGCATATCAAGAATTCAAATATTAACTAAAAAGTACATATTTCCCTGAAAATGTATTTTAAGGTCTGATATCTTTTTGCAATTACACCAGTATTTTTAGTGGCTACTAATAATTGGTACCACAAAAGCTACAGTGAAGTAATCCTGCACCACCACTTTCATGTTCAGAATATGGCACAACACTACAAAACAATTATATGTTTTAAAGTAGCTCTATGTGAGTGGTTAGATGACTTAGATAGAGAACCATCTGAATATGGATACCATCTTCATTTTTTTGAAATTCAGTAAACAGTACAATTACTGGTTTGGCCACACAAAAGCAGCAGTAGAGCAATTTGTTTCATGCATTAAGTGTTTGGAAACTCCCTCTTACCCTACTACCACTACTGCCTAGCCATGATACAATGGGAAAGCAATTACCAAATTGTCCACAAGTTGGTGAATGGCACAGTATTGCATGATTACATACAGCACACAGAAACAATATGATAACTGACAGGGGGCCAACGCACATGCTAACATTAATCACCAGATTGCATCAATGACGTGCTGACCAAGTTGACATTGTGGGTATAAGGCCTTAATTCGCATAAATTGTCTGAGGTGTGTTCTCAATATCAACCACGCCATGGATAAATTAATTCTGGGTGTGGTGCCTTTCGGTTCAAAGCCACCAGCACGCTAGCAGAATAAGAAATATGCTTTACTAATATGCTTTACAACCAACGGGGAAACTAATCGTGAGAAAAGCGCCATAATTGTGCTAAAATGAAAGCACCATATTTAGTAGATTTATTAGTATAGTCCAAAACTAGAATATAATTCAGCAGTATTCTGGAATAAAAAAGCGCTTCTGGAATATGACGTCAGTTGGCGTAGGTTTTGTCTAGTTTCAACTAACTATACTAGAACAGCCAACTTTGGAGTACCTGTTGTCTCTAGTTATCTTGGTCTCACTGTTCAAATACGCAACTGGATATGGATGCAATGCTTCGATGATATCATAGAAAGTCACAGAGATACGATCTGTGCGTGCGACAGTAAAATTGACGGTTTTCCAACATTGCATCTCGCTCAGAGCGGCGTGAAAACACCTTGAACCCATCACATTGGATCCAGATCATCAAATCCTCTTCAATAGATCCTGTTTGTGCATCCACATGTGGAAATACCGCCCACAAATATTTAATGGATCTATTTAAAGAAATTCTGATGATCTAGAGCCACAGCGATGGTTTGATTGTGGTTCATCCCTCTGTAGTTGTGGTTGCCGTGAGTCATATGTAACGTTGTAAAACCATTCCATTCGCCAATGCGCAATGAATTCGTATCTTTGCGACTGTTTATGACGTCATCAAGATGTTGCATCAATATTTAGTAGTATATTTGAACAGTGTGACATTCCTTACCTGTGCACGTTAAATTCAGTTGTATTTTGAGTGTAGGTAAGGCCACGGCAGAAGCTAGGTGATTATCCGATTTCACTCCAAGTTGATGCGATTGTTCACTTCCTTGTTTCTATGCAATGACATTTAATTTGGAAAATAACGACAATCTAGTTTCAGCGAAGCTGAAGCTTTTGCTTTTATTCCAGTAATCCGTTCAATCTCAGCCAAACTCAACTAAGCTGCACCTGACCATGGACGGAATCATTGGTGCAGCCAATATTTTCTGGTATTGCCTTGGTAGGTAGGTACCTTTTGGAGTTTAAGGGAACCATTATGGTTTTTCACGCATTTTACCTCCATGGAACATATGAGGGTGCTAGGTTTTGCTAAGTAAGTTAGGATTTTAGGCTATTAGGTTTTTGTACAAGTTAAAACATGGTGAAAATGTTGGAAATTTGTAATGCCAAATTTCAGTGAACTATTCCGGCTTGATTTTGCTAGGTTTTTAAAAGTTTTTTTAGAAAAACAAAAATTTCCATTAAAAATAATACTTTATATAAGTGATTGCATGGTGTTCACAAATGTGAAGAAACAAAGCTTTATGTGTAAAGATTGCTGAAAATTTGGTTGGTTTCAGGCAATTTTGTAATTCCTTAAGATTTCCCTTTCAAGGCAAAGTTTATAAATGTTGCCATGATGAAAACACTCATTTGCTCTGCAGATGCATGCTCTTCAGCTGGTAGGAAAATGACACCCAAAAGGGACTTGTGGTTGGGTAATATAGCAAAAGAGATGTTCAAATTTAAGAAAATTTGGGATGACATAATCTGACCTGGCCTAAACTTCCATGCAAAGGCACAAATTCCTTTTTAAAAGAAAATTTCCAGGATTATTTCCCCACTGAAAAAAAGGAAAAAAACTGGTATTATTGGAGTTTATAGTAGCCATGATTTTTCCACACATACCTCAATGTAGCATGCAAATGGGTTAGGTTTGGTTAAGTTAGGTTAGGTAAAGTTAGGATATGTTAGGCTTTTGTTTTAAAAACAATCCCAAAAAACAGCCATTTTCTTCATGGACAGTTTAGACTTGACTAGGTTAGGTTATGTTAGGTTTTTTAGTTGAAAATAATGGTAAATTTTTCATTTACAAATTTTTTATTTATTGAATGGCAGGTTTTGCTAGGTTAAGTAAAGTTGCATGTAGCAGGCACCTTATTTCATTCATCAACCACTTTTTGACTAGAAACCTGTTTGAATTTGACTATCATATGCCTTGATTTTTCCAACCTGAATTGATGACCTAGTGTTATATTATGTTATGCTATGCTGTAAGTGAGAAATCATGCAGGTTCATATCTAACCTTTCATTGATTTTTAGCATATCAGACATCACCCCATAATGCCCTATATTTTCTGAGCAAATGTCTAATGTCATTCTCATTCATTCAGTCTGTCATTATCTCATAATGCCATTCATTCAGTCTTTCTCAACCTTCCAAGTTACCTAGTTCACTGATAGGTTGATAAGGCTTTATGCAGCACTTTCTGGTATATCTATATCTATTTCTGTGTAAAGGCTCCATGCCTGCACAAAATATTATAATTTTGGGTTGATAATAAACTTTAGAAGTTGCTGCAGTTCCACATATCATAAGTGCAGTCTTTTTCATGGCATCCTTGCTCCTATCCCTCACACTCATATTAATGACCATAATATTCTGAATGGCCTTTTCCTGGCTGAATTACATTGATTTTCTGTTTGAAGGTCATTTGAAACTAGCACCACAACTTATTTTCCCTCTTCAATGACATCAAATTATCTACTTTGCATTGTATGCCAAAATGCCTCATATTCAGACCTCAAATGGATGGCTTTCAACTGTGTGGTACTGCTGCAGAGTGCATCACCTCAGTCCTCAGGTGTCACAGGTGTGGGCATATCAGTAGCTTAAAAGGTGTGGATGGCAGTAGGAATGAGAGCAGTTTTTATGCCAATTTCCTGTCAGTTTCACAACATCCTTGGATATGATCAGAGAACACTGGGGCAGGGGGCATGACCCCTGACCCAGTGTTCCTATGTTCTTGGTCACAGTGATGTGTGCCATTGTGGAATTGCATTCTCATTTCATACATGATTTCCTGTCATCAGAACATGATTTCAGCATGAAGGAAGATCAGCTGTTTTGGTTTCTGAAGATGTGTAGCAGTTTTCTAAGACTGTACAACTAAGAGGTAAGTACATGTGTAGGTAGATATTGTTGAAGTTCTGAGTTAGACCAAAAGAACATCACATGCTGTTCATTCCTGTATCAGTGGTATGTTAGTACACTATGATTCAAGCATGCAAATTTATATTTCAGGCATGCATTTGAAGCATGAGGTGGGTCAAATTATTGTTTGGGTATGTTAAAGCACTCAGCAGATTCTGGCATGCATTTACTGTGTACTGTGCATTTTTGAAGGCATGTGTTGTGCTACATTGTGCAGTCTGACCTCTGGCACTTGCATGTTCTTCAGTTGCCAAATTATTGTGATTTACACAAGTGTTAATAAAGGCAGTGCTGGAAACAAACTATATCTTTGGCAAATATTGGGTGCATGGATGGACAATGGTATGAGTGTAATGATGAATATATATATATATATATATATATATATATATATATATATATATATATATAATGGACATCTGTATTGTTCATATCATCTTGATATATAGTTAAATCTCGTCTTAAAATATTTTTTCCCAATTCCCAGAAAAGGCAACTTTACATCAGCACCAAGCAGAAAATGACTACATCATCCTAACACCCTCTGTGTATTTCTCTGAATTTGACATTATGTTGACAAAACCTGGTCAGTCTCTTTTCAGCACTCAGAACCATGGAGCCAAATGGTCATCAGATGATGGAGGGTATGAACAAGTCAGACACAATATCATCAATAAACAAGAGTGACACTCTGAATTCAAGGATATGCTACCAGCCCTACAGTTCACTGGAGGTATGTATAGTTTAGTACTATGGGGCTCACAAACCCTGTATTATGACAAAATATTGTATACAATGCTGTTGTACTGATAGTAGAGTTGTAATATGTACACACTCATGTACACATATGAACATGAAATGTGCATTCATGGATGCATACATATATTAATGCATGTATGCATGTATACACATGCATTCATTCATACATACATACATACATACATATATCCTTCACAAAACATATGCTAAATGCACTATTGATGTATATTATAATTACAAGAAATGTCAGTTGCGATGTGATGAGATGTAACAATGCACAGGTGTACTTGCCACTGATATATGCAAGAGCAGCATGGGTGTGTGTACAAGTGTATGGTTGAATGTTTGGTCCGATCATAGGTGTACATTGAGGACCAGTGGTACATGGCGACGGTGGGTCTGGATGGCGACTACTTGAGCATCACGCTGGACGACTTCAGCGACAGCTCCGTCAACAACAACGACAGCTCGCCTTCTGATGACGTACCTGACGCTGTTGCCAATCACAAGCGAACGGTGGTCGTCAACAAACAGGAAAACAGCGGCCTTGGCATCTCCATCAAGGGTGGCAAGGAAAACAAAATGCCCATTCTCATTTCTAAGATTTTCAAGGTGATTTATATGAATTTGCTTTTCTGGACAGAGATGAACGAATGCTGGTTTGAGAGCCACTTCAGATGATATGGTTAAAAGAGCAGCAAGTCAATATTTTCAAGATCATTTGTATGAAATGTGTTCTTTCCAATGCAGAATGAATGAATGAATGAGCTAAATGTTCATATATTTTGGTCAAAGCACACTTAAACCCCTGCAATGTTCAATTCAATCATCCATTCATGCATTACCATATGGTAATGCACAAATGGATGATTGAATAGATGCTGAGTTTATAACCATTTCGGACCACTTGTACATTTACTTTGGGATCGTCCTTTGCCGCCTCAGTAACCTCAAATTGTGTTTCATTGCGACCCATTTAAGGTGTGCAGTATGTACTGGAAAACGTAGGCCGCTAACCAAATGGGCATTGTCGTCCAAGCGATGAATATAGCCCCATTTTATTGCTGTTTATTGGGTGGTTCTCGACGCACTTTATACACATTCACCGCTAATGGCGCCGCCCACACTGTTTGCCTGTGGGTCGCGATATTGGGAAATGTTCCGAGCGGCGCTAGTGTCGAACCTTGGACATTTGGTGCCCAGAGCCCAACACCTTAATCACTCAGCCATCCCCGTCCATAATCCCATTTTAGGAAAGCAGTGTGGCAGGAAGAACATATTATTTTTAGAGCAATATCTCATGCTACCTGGCTGAATAACTACTGAGCCAGTCCGTGGTGATTCGGGTAGGCCATGGTAACACATACTGTAAAGTGCGAATATGGCCGCCAAGCGGAGCTGGCACACATTGCCACTGGTGTTTTCTGGTCAGCGAATTGGCAGATCATCGTGTAGTGTAGACGTAAATGGTCTCACGTGACGTCTCCGTCACTTAACGCACGCCTGCGCCTTGGTCCACGTGCACTTCTTCCCGTCCCGCAGGGCATGGCCGCCGACCAGACGGAACAGCTCTATGTGGGTGACGCCATCTTGTTTGTCAATGGAGAAGACCTACGCGAAGCGACCCATGACGCGGCCGTGCAGACTCTGAAGCGGGCCGGCAGACAGGTGGTGCTCGAAGGTGGGTCGTCGCAAGTGGTGAAGGTAGTTTTCTTGCGCATCTTTCTCTCCACAGCCGTATTTAGCTGCGCGGTGATGGTGGCTGGTGAGACCGCCTGAACTTTGTAGTAGCATTGGTCAAGTGCAGTCAAGCTCGACCTCCTTTGATTTGTCCTACGATGTTGATCGTTCGTCAATGCGCCGACGACAAGGTTATCGGCGTGGGCTCCGAACTGCGGAAAGGAGGGACGTAAAAACGCACTGTACGTCGGGCAATATACTTCTAAACCTATGCATGCACATTCTGCGGAACCACCACAAGTGCTGTGTAGGGAGCATGCCTAGTCAGCATAGTCTGCGAATATTTTTTTTCCGGTGGCAGAATTTTCCATCTGCTGTGTCAACTCGCAAGCATGCTTCTCACTGCTACTCAATACTCTGCTGCCATTGACATCGGCGTTGAGTTCAATAGGCAGTTTCTGCTCACAGCTACTAATTAACCTGCACTGTCTGTCCTGTCAGATCCTCACACTCTGTCTCGGGGGATAGTAACCCCCTCTAAAATCCCAACTAAGCATCTCGCGAAAACGAAAGAGGTGTCATGGGAAAGCGCTCGACGAGTAGGGCACTGGTCCACCCCAAGAACAATATTCTTCCAAAAGTGACGTCACTAGGGGGCTAGATTTTCACGGGGCTAGACTTGAATCATGTTTTTGGCTCTAGGAAGTTCATTTTTGGGATATTTGAGAAAACGAAATGTATTTTTTTTAAACAAATTATTTGGAATAAAAAAGGACAGCGAAATCGACCAGGGCCATAAAATGTCCCCCCCCATATTTTTTAATTTCAAAATTGTTCAGTTTTCAAATTTTCTTTAATTTTCCTTTACTAATTGGTAGAGCAGACCGAGAAACGTTGGAGGTCAACTTGCTGTAATAATAAATGCTTACTTTAGCCAGAATCTTTTATTTGAATTGTAATAGGCAATTATGCAAAACTTATAATCAGTCAAAAATGGAAAAGAAATGAAAAATTCCTCTCATACGTTTTGTTGCATCCCTAAAGATAAACAAACGCTGAAAGTTTGATGAAAATATATATCCGTTAAAGAGTGACTAGGTGAACTTTTTTGTAGGTGACCTCACTTGAACTTGACCAACTCGTTGACCCAAGATGACCTGACTTCAAAATTTTGAAACAGCATGTCAAATTGATGTGGGAAAGGGTATGCGAAATTTTGGCGCGCTACCGCGCGCCGTTCGTTCACTATCCGCGAAAAAAAACCTGAGGGGGAGGTTGTAGACACCCCCGAAACGGTGCGGGTTAATTAGTACTGCAAAAAAACCTATGGTTTAAATTCATGACACAATTATGCAGCATTTTTATTTATGATGTGTCTTCAGTTTGATCACGACCAATGCTCTTGGGTGTTCCTTAGCATTATTGTGCTACTAACCTTCATATGTGTGTGATTAAATTGAGCGTGTTCGTTTTGTGCTTGTGGGCTGCAGCTTTCATTGATGTATAGACAGGTTGTAGGCTGTGTGCTTACCAGCGCTGGAATTTGGCTGACTTTCCAGTATGCATTCATATTGCTGACGTTTCAGATGGGTGTGCGTGCAAACTCGCCCAGTTTTAGTTAATGACCTTTCTCTTTCACTTTCACTAACTGATTGTGTTGCCTTGCGGGATTGGGATGTGGGCTACACCGAGTGGCCGTTACTTTGCTGATCTTTGGTCTGTAGGCAGTGAGCCAGACTGGCCGGAGTGCACTGCCTTCCGCCTGTCCGATGAGTGCTCTTGTTTCTCGCCGTTTGCCGTGCTGAGCTGGCATGTGCGCCAGGCCGATCAGGACCGGTGTCGTGGCTGGATGTTGCGGTGTGTGTACTGCACGTGTGAAGAGCACGGCCAGTGTGGAGCACAGTGGCGGATGTTACCGCCCCAGCACGGTCTGATTGTGAGCTCGCGCCCTCTCCCGCCCCGTCCCGCCCGCCCTCGGTGCTCCTGCATCCGTACCTCTCTCGGCTGCTTTCTCTATCTCTCTATCTCTCTATTTCTGTCTCTCTGCCCACCCCTCCAGTCGTCCCGTCATTCTACGTTTCAGTCAAGTACCTGCGCGAGGTGAAGCGCTACTTCCGTAAGGCCACGCTGACCGGCCAACTGGGCTGGGACGTGGAGCGCCAGTTCTTGAGCGACGTGACCGCCTCGCCCACGGAGCGGCCTCCCGAGCGCAGTCCCGACACGAAGCTGATTCGACTACAACTCTGCCACCTGTGTCGCCACATCAAGTGTCCGGGTGAGCGCTGGCTGGAAGCAGCAGAGTCACGTGGGTGGTGGCATTGACTAAGGTGGGATGTGGTGTGTCGACACGCGTCGCGGTGAGATGGTTTGGAGCTGGTAAACCTTACATGTGATTTCAATAAATAGATAACGTGCAAACAGAATAATGTGGTCGGAAGAAAAGAAGGAATGAGTAGACTTCCAGCAAACATGCTGTGAGATTGGTGGCATCCCGGGCGACGATGATGCTACCCATTCTCGTAGACTGGAGATTATGTTCCTGTGGTTGCTTCCTCTGGGAGTTATAATATTAGTCGATTGATTATAGTGATGCCACATTATGCTGAATGAGCCAAATGACTTCATTCGTCACATGCATCATATTATGCTTCTGAAGATAGGCTTATACAGGTTATGTGTGTGATTCCATGGGCATGCTGTGTGCACTGCAGCTGTGCTGTGTGCAGTACACTGGCCGTGGCAGCTGGTGGTTCAGGTGTGAGGCCGTGGCAGCCGGTGGTGCAGGTGTGTAGCCTGGGCAGCTGGTAGTGCAGGTGTGTGGCCTGGGCAGCCGGTGGTGCAGGTGTGTGGCCTTGGCAGCCGGTGGTGCAGGTGTGAGGCCGTGGCAGCTGGTGGTTCAGGTGTGAGGCCGTGGCAGCCGGTGGTGCAGGTGTGTAGCCTGGGCAGCTGGTAGTGCAGGTGTGTGGCCTGGGCAGCTGGTGATGCAGGTGTGTGGCCGTGGCAGCCGGTGGTGCAGGTGTGTGGCCTTGGCAGCCGGTGGTGCAGGTGTGTGGCCTTGGCAGCCGGTGGTGCAGGTGTGTGGCCTTGGCAGCCGGCGGTGCAGGTGTGTGGCCTGGGCAGCTGGTGGTGCAGGTGTGTGGCCTTGGCAGCCGGTGGTGCAGGTGTGTGGCCTGGGCAGCCGGTGGTGCAGGTGTGTGGCCTGGGCAGCCGGTGGTGCAGGTGTGTGGCCTGGGCAGCTGGTGGTACAGGTGTGTGGCCTGGGCAGCCGGTGGTGCAGGTGTGTGGCCTGGGCAGCTGGTGGTGCAGGTGTGTGGCCTGGGCAGCCGGTGGTGCAGGTGTGTGGCCTTGGCAGCCGGTGGTGCAGGTGTGTGGCCTGGGCAGCCAGTGGTGCAGGTGTGTGGCCTTGGCAGCCGGTGGTGCAGGTGTGTGGCCTTGGCAGCCAGCGGTGCAGGTGTGTGGCCTGGGCAGCTGGTGGTGCAGGTGTGTGGCCTGGGCAGCTGGTGGTGCAGGTGTGTGGCCTGGGCAGCCGGTGGTGCAGGTGTGTGGCCTGGGCAGCTGGTGGTGCAGGTGTGTGGCCTGGGCAGCTGGTGATGCAGGTGTGTGGCCGTGGCAGCCGGTGGTGCAGGTGTGTGGCCTTGGCAGCCGGTGGTGCAGGTGTGTGGCCTGGGCAGCCAGTGGTGCAGGTGTGTGGCCTTGGCAGCCGGTGGTGCAGGTGTGTGGCCTTGGCAGCCAGCGGTGCAGGTGTGTGGCCTGGGCAGCTGGTGGTGCAGGTGTGTGGCCTGGGCAGCTGGTGGTACAGGTGTGTGGCCTGGGCAGCCGGTGGTGCAGGTGTGTGGCCTGGGCAGCTGGTGGTGCAGGTGTGTGGCCTGGGTAGCCGGTGGTTCAGGTGTGAGGCCGTGGCAGCCGGTGGTGCAGGTGTGTGGCCTTGGCAGCCAGCGGTGCAGGTGTGTGGCCTGGGCAGCTGGTGGTGCAGGTGTGTGGCCTGGGCAGCCGGTGGTGCAGGTGTGTGGCCTTGGCAGCCGGTGGTGCAGGTGTGTGGCCTTGGCAGCCGGTGGTGCAGGTGTGTGGCCTGGGCAGCTGGTGGTACAGGTGTGTGGCCTGGGCAGCCAGTGGTGCAGGTGTGTGGCCTGGGCAGCTGGTGGTGCAGGTGTGTGGCCTGGGCAGCCGGTGGTTCAGGTGTGAGGCCGTGGCAGCCGGTGGTGCAGGTGTGTGGCCTTGGCAGCCGGTGGTGCAGGTGTGTGGCCTGGGCAGCTGGTGGTGCAGGTGTGTGACCGTGGCAGCCAGTGATGCAGGTGTGTGGCCTGGGCAGCCAATGGTGCAGGTGTGTGGCCTGGGCAGCCAGTGGTGCAGGTGTGTGGCCTGGGCAGCCGGTGGTGCAGGTGTGTGGCCTGGGCAGCTGGTGGTGCAGGTGTATGCCAACCGACGTCAGTGGTGACGGCCCCGCTGTGTCCACAGACCCCAACAGTTTCGAGATCCACTCGCAGGACCTGCTGCACACGTGCGTGCTCCGCTCCCAGGACGCCAACCAGTCGGCCTGCTGGTTCAACACACTACACTCCTCCCTCAGTGCGCTCACACAGCAGGTGAGGCAGCAGCGGTACGTAGTTCATCAGTCAGTCTGCTAGTTCAGAACACAATGCACTCCTCCCTCAGCACGTTTGCACGGCAGGTGAGGCAGGAGCGAAACATGATTCAGGAGTCAGCTATGATAAGCGACCCTGCTTTGAGGAACGACGCCACAAGTCCGCGTATGTTTCGCGTGTCGGTAGTAAGTTGTTGACCAGCAGATACGTCGGTGTTCACCAGGTAGATAAAGAGTCAGTGGTTAGTCATGCTCGACATGGGCGTGCCGCACGCGCCGTCCGCGCTCGTCGCACGTACAATGTGATCGCTTGAGCTGTACTGGCCACCAGGGGCTGGTGTATGAAACGCGCTAAAGGTCTGGCGTCCGACTCGAGTGTAGGTTGGTGTTGGACATTGGTAAAGGCAATGGTGGCAATGTCGCTGTGTTTTTTGTTGTTTTTTTTTTTGCTGAAGGCAGTAGTTGTCTTGCATTGTGGACATTATATTTGATGGAGTCGTTAGTATTTGTTACATGTGAACATTATGGTGCACCCAGACTTTTGTAAGGGGCCAAATACTATGCATTTACTAACTCTGCAAATGCATTGGTTCATATACCATTTAGCCAAGTATATACTAGTATACAGATTGATGTTGGTTGAGGGACTCAGTTTCATTGGCATACACCATTGATGAATAAAAAAAAACACCAATAGTCATTCTACATTTGTCCACCCATTTTTCAATTCAGACGCAGGCGATCCCATATAGAGATGGCCATCATCCCCTTCTACTTCACTTACCAAACTTCCTTGGCACTTGCCTACTTACTATGGGCAAGATGTGAACATGAAACGAAAAGATCAGACCAAACATCATCTGGTCCGACTAAGCCTGGTTTGCAAATTGGAACCAGTTCAACAAGCCAGTACAAATTGGGACTAGTTCAGCATACCAATACAAATTGGGACCATTTCAACATGTCAGTACAAATTAGGGCCAGTTCAACAAACCAGTGCAAATTGGATGGAGTGGCGGATCCAGGAAGCTGGTTTCGACTTGCTCAGGAAGGACAACAAAAACTGGTTATCACGTCTGCTTTTTTCTTTACAATTTCCAACCTCTGGTTTTAGCATTTAATGTTTCCAGTTTGTTTTTTGCAAGTTGTGATCGAAGGCCAATTGTGCTCCAAAGCATTCAGTTTGGGTGGCATGGCTGAGATGGTCTCTTGGGATTTGGTAGTGAATACATGGCAATTACAGAGGCGACTAAGCACCGCAACCGTCTAAGCCCAGTCTAAGAACCCATCGTGCCCGAACAGTCTTAGTTGAGCTTTCGATTCCAGTATTTCTCACCTACCGCACCTATTTAAAGCAGGTAAGTAGCAAATTTCACAATTCATTGATTTTTTTTTGTGTGTGGAAGATGTTCCGATGTGACTCGATAGAGTGAACTTGCATGGCGACTTCCTTTCAGGGCACTATGTATGTATTCCATACGAGCGTTTTCGTCCATCTAGCGAAGGCCCTGTACCTTGCGTTTGTCATGAAGTGTCAGCGCAGTATATGACGATATGCTTGCTTCATTTGTGTGCATTTTAGAAGCGTTGGATCTGTTTCGAATTGAGCATGCAAATCGGAACTTAAATATTCACTATAATTACGAGTCGCCTATAATTTTGTTTTGTATCCAGTTCCAGTAAGGGCATCGTTTTGTTCGGGAGTAATGTTTAACAAACATTTCCCAGCTCCGCTCAGGTTTAGCCCAGCCATCAGTGCCTTTATGAGCGGACCGCCTCTGGTGCGGCGGCTGGGTGTATCTTGTCTGCTAATAGCTAACTTGTCTGTCGCCAGGCGGTGCAGAAAACCAATGAAGTCGTGCGAGACATCCTGGACGGTAGTAGCGTCCTCCACATGGGCTGGGTTAGCCTGCGTCAAACAGAGCAGGTAAAGGCGCCCGACCGTCGACTCATCGCACTGCTGAACCATCGCGCACTGTCTCCATCATCTCACGGAGCCTGCCCACGCTGCTCCGTCGTCGTGCTGGTGGTCCTGCTGCCTATAGTCGTATTGGTGGTCTTGCTGCCCATGGCCGTATTGGTGGTGTTGGTGGTCCCACTGCCAACACCACCAATACACTGTAGAGCTACATACAGTGTAGCTCTCCTGTGCATGCTGCTGAGGAGGTCGGCAGCCGCCGCGCTGCTCTCCGTCTGCGCCAGGTGTGGGGAGGGCCGGTGGGTAGTGTTGGCTGTTCACGCCGTATCGGCCAGACGCCACTGTATGGAGGAGGGCGGCGCTGTAGCCGGCGGATGTGGAGAGGGCCGGTGGGTAGTGTTCGTGGCTGTTGACGCCGTATCGAACAGACGCCACTGTATGGAGGAGGGCGACGCTGTAGCCGGCGGATGTGGAGAAGGCCGGTGGGTAGTGTTCGTGGCTGTTGACGCCGTATCGACCAGACGCCACTGTATGGAGGAGGGCGACGCTGTAGCCGGTGGGTGTGGTCGGCAGGAGCAGACGCTGGATAACCGGCCGTGGGAACAGCGGTTCGCCGCCGTCACGGAGCGCGAGATCCTGCTGTTCGCCAAGGTGCCGTGGACTGTGGAGGCGTGGGCGGCGCCGCAGGCAGCCCTGCCCCTCATCATGACCAGGTGAGGCGAGGTCGCCGCTCTGTTCCGTCACCATGGGCCGAGTTTCGTCCGCCCGTCGCGTGACGAGCGGTCCGTCGCGTGACCCAACTGTCCATGACTTACCGGGTCAGGTCATACCGCCCGATCATGACCACGTAATAAAATCGGCCCGCGCCACATGATAAGATGATGTCAGGCTGCCCTTCCCCATCATAATGCGGTGATGTTGGGTCACCCTGCATCTCATGATCAGGTGATGTCAGGCTGTCCTTCCCCGTCATAATTCAGTGATGTCTGGCTACCCTTTGCCTCATGGTCAAGTGATGTCAGGCCGTCCTTCCCCATCATAATTCAGTGATGTCTGGTCATCTTGCATCTCATGATCAGGTGATGTCAGGCCGTCCTGTGTCTTATGATTACATGATGTCAGGCCGCCCTGCGTCTCATGATCAGGTGACGTCGGGCTGTCCTGCCCCATCATAATTCGATGATGTCTGGTCACCCTGCGTCTCATGATCGGGTGATGTCAGGCCGTCCTACCATGCTGGTGAAGCCGGTGAAGCCATGTCATTCGCAAGCCATGCAGGTATCTGCATTCACAAGCTATGCTCATTCTGCATTTTCAACCCATGCTGACGAATGCAGACTGAGTGATGAAGCGGGAGGCATGCTGAGCCGCATACCGTTAGTAACACTTGACACGTCCCAAAGTCGTGTTTGTGAAGATACTGCGTGGAGATGAAGAATGGTTATGTTGGACGATCGTGCTTTTTGTCTCGGTAATTTACCTTTGTCGTCCAACTCGTGTGCACGCCGATGTATCGACCGAGAAGCACACACATATTCGTAGATGAGATCAGTGTACCGATATTGTTAACGAATATCAGCTGTTAATGATCAGCTGTGTATCAGCTGTATGACGCGTGGAATGCTCTTCGGAAAAAAACTAGATGCCAATGTCGTGCTAAGGGCACATTTCCCTACGTGAAGCACCATGTGCATCATGTTGAAAGACACTGAAGTACTGGCGGGGCGAAAGGAAATAAATATACCCCTGTAACTTCGCAGGAAGCTATGCATATGGTTTGAAGTAAATGTCATGCAAAATGCAAGCAAGCTATAAACATGCAACAAGGGGTGAATGGTACTATATGTGTTTTTTGTATCTTGTGTATTCTGCCATGCAAAGGCAAAAGGGCATGTCCCGGATTTCGACCATGTCTAGAAGAGCTGTTCAATATTGTTGTGCCATTTTCTCAGATACCAGTTTGGCAACATGGAATTGCCGTATGCCATTCGAACCGACCTCCCCCGAACATTTTGGGACATTTTATTCTCCACATGTCTAAGTTATTTTTTGGTTTTTGGACGATTCTCGGAATTTACTGGATTATGAAACTAGATGGACGAAGGATGTGTACTTTAGCTTGTCTCGTCAAGCCTTCAACGCACCAAGATGGTGAATTCACATATTACCATCTTGGTATTCACCATGTCGACTCGTTGAAGGTTTGACAAGACGAGCCGAAATACAGACCTTTCGCAACGTCTATCTTCGTAGTCCAGTGAAGCTTGAGAATAGTCCAAAAACCAATTATTCGCCTGAATAAAATACCTTTAAATAACTACATATATGGTTGTGGGAAAGAATTTTACAGACGTGTTCCCTTTCCTTTTCGCGGGGAAATGTCATGGGAATACTAAAACAAAAGACATCAATGAGAAATCAGGTAGAAAGACGTACGTATCTCTGGGTGATACGTCTTTTTGCAAGAGGAAACGTATGCGCAAGTTGTTGCATAAAAAGACGTAGCATGTCATGATACTCTCGGACTTGGTTAGCTTTCAAGGTTTGAAGTATTTGAAGTAAGTAACCCCAGTTGGAAGTCTAGGTTCCTTACATTGGTTTTAACTGAATCATATTTTTGGAACAACCGTTCCCAGCCGTGGTCGGTTTGTATTCCTTTGTGGATGACCAAGCCTTTACTATTTTAGTCTCCCTCCTGCTATATCTCGAAGGGTAGGTCTTTTTGCCATCGTTCCGTCGCAATGGTTTCCTGGCAAAGGGACGCATCTCGTGAGACACATCCTTTCGCCATCACTAACATGGAAGGGAACTCGGGCAGAAGACGTATGATGATTTATGGGTCTTTTTGTGTGTGCGAAGTGTATTTCACTGGACTATGTGGAATGTCGGGGGACGTATTCTTCAAGATGCATCTTTATGCCATTTGTAGAATGACTAAAACGACTCAAGATACGTCTTTTTGCACTCATACGACCTGCCTCCTGAACAAGTTAATTTAAGTGTACAGGCACGTCCTTATGGAAGAAATAAACAAGTGTGCTTAGGCTCGCTTATGGACCTTCTTTCAAAAGACACATACCATGAGAAGATAGATCTCTCTGCTACATTTCGAACGATATAAAATGTTTATTTTCGCAAAAATCACATCCTTTTGCCTTTGGACGGCGGTGCTGTACAAATGTTGTATATGCCATGTCTTGGCTCTGGTCTGCCTTCTGATGTACCACATGCCTCTGTCGGCAGGTTCGTGCGGTACCGGAGTGTTACGTATGCCGTCCGATGTACCAGGTGGCTCTGTCGGCAGGTTCGTGTTGTACCAGAGTGTTGTGTATGCCATCCGATGTACCAGGTGGCTCTGTCGGCAGGTTCGTGTTGTACCAGAGTGTTGTGTATGCCATCCGATGTACCAGGTGACTGTCGGCAGGTTCGTGTGGTACCGGAGTGTTGTGTATGCCGTCCGATGTACCAGTTGGCTCGGTCGGCAGGTTCGTGCGGTACCGGAGTGTTGTGTATGCCGTCCGATGTACCACGTTGCTCGGTCGGCAGGTTCGTGTGGTACCGGAGTGTTGTGTATGCCGTCCGATGTACCAGTTGGCTCGGTCGGCAGGTTCGTGCGGTACCGGAGTGTTGTGTATGCCGTCCGATGTACCAGGTGGCTCTGTCGGCAGGTTCGTGCGGTACCGTATGACGCCGCCTGACGCGCCGCCGTCAAGGGCCGAACCCATCACGTTCACCACGCGCACCGGCACCCGTCACGGCGTGACGGCCGTCCAGTGGCGCGTGGAGACGGCACGTGACCTGGCCACCTGGAGCCGTACCGTGGTGCAGGCCACACATGGCGCCGTCGCCGACATACAACACCTCGTGTTCGGTGAGGGGCCCACTGACCTAGACAGACTGCAGTCACCACTAGCTCAAACATACTCGGCTTGTGTTCCGTGGGAGGTAGACGGGCAGGATGACGGCTGGTTGACTGAAATGAGCTGTGCCTGAAGTGACCTGCCGGTGCCTCGAAGTATTGCACAAGTCAAATTTGGTAAACAGCTCATGTCTCGTCCGTAGGTACAGCCTCGGAGATACACCGTAGCAAATCTTATTTCATCAAACGATTTCAAGAGGATCAACCGTTTTCTACAGTTTCCATGAGATATACAATTTGTTTTCCAAACCAGCCTCCATCACAGCATAAAAATAAATGTTTTCAATAGTGGCTGGCAAGATGCCAATTTTTATAGGAACACGTGTCTTTCCAAGGGAAGAGCACAGCGACAGCCGTGCAGTGTGCCATCGCCGGACTGCAGTCTTGTGTGGGAAGGTCCGGGCCACGTCTGACTGGACGGTGTCGGGGCAGGACTTCGGGCGGATGCCGGGTGGGCAGTCTAGCCGGTGACTGATGGGCTGCGGGCGGCTGCGGAAGTCTTGGTGATTCGGCTGGACGGTTGTTTGCAGGTCACCCCTTGTCCGCTCCGACGTCGTCTCTAACCCTCCTGCGGCCCGTTGCCACCACAACACGAATATATATATATATGTGAGAGTGCTACTGTACTGCCGCACAGAAATCAACTTACCACTCATCAACCCCCCGCACGCACGCACGCACGCACGCACGCACGCACGCACGCACGCACGCACGCACGCACGCACGCACGCACGCACGCACGCACGCACGCACGCACGCACGCACGCACGCACACACACACACACACACACACACACACACACACACAATTAATTCAACTACGTTCTCGGGGCAACCAGATGTAAGCGGGGCCCGTCTAAAATCATAGTAAAATTTAATCAGTGGCGATTCTGACAGCTGAATACTTGCGCTGAATTGGAACCAATTCCACTGGTCCTTAAAACTACTTCTTTGAGCATTCATGCAACAGTCATTCGTTCATTTCATTCCATACCATCATTCGATTCTTAATAAAGAACTAGTTTGCCTACGATTTTGGCCTCCAGTATTGCGTAAGCATTTGGTGGGTCGTATTTGCCTTTCACTAGGGGTTTCGTCAGTCTCAATTGCACATTAATTACCCGCTCCAAGTTCCTACCTGTAAACGGGTGGCGCGACTCCCCTGATTGCACGATTTGTGCTTTTTTATTTACTGCCCTCAAGCTTGGCAACGCTGGGCAGTGAACATTTTCGTCGGTTTTTGTGCGCCTTACAACTGGACTTAGGTGTCTATTTGGAGTCACCAATAGACTCCGTGAGCTGCCACGGCCATTCACACTGTCATTCGCTCCCACGCTAAAATATTAAAATATAAGACAATATGTACACGTGCTCTCTGAGGTGACCACTGGCTCTATTTGCATACCTTTTGTGGTTAGTGGCGCTCCCCTTCCCCCCATCAGGCGGCAAATCACCGGCGCCGATGGGGTTGGCTGGGCTGGGACGGTGAGTGGGTTAGTGTTCATGACGGCAAGCAACTCATATGGCGATGGTGGGTGGCGGATGGCCTCGGCTCGTCCATGCGATAGTGCGCCCAGCATGTCCCCCCGCTGTACGCTCCTCAGGATGTGCCGGTCCGGCGTCCACCGCCGCGCGTCCGACAGTCCTGCATTAACCGGGGCGCGACCAATAATTACCTTTCGTCCTCTAACGTTTCCGGCTTTATACTCAAAACGTTCTCTTTCCTACATTTTGTTTTTCCGCGCGGATGACCGATATTTCTTTGGAACTCTAGCCTCTTCTCCCTCTTCTGCGCGGCCCGGTCAGCTCTCCTCAATTGGCTCCCTTTTCGTGTCAAGCAGCGTGGCTGGGTGAAGGGTAATGGTGGGCAGGACCTTTTAATTGCAGCGTCCGAGCCATGCCCTGCAGCCTCTTGGTTGATTCCTGTGGCGATTTTATTTTGGTATCGTGTTTACGTCAGCCTCGTGTTCGAGCTTAACCCGCAGGGGTGGGGGACGCTGCTATGTGGTGCGAGAGCTGGTTTCTGGTCGGCCGTCCAAACATCTTTGGGAAAATGTTGTTGAGAAAGCTGGTTACAGTTGCAACTCGACTGTGAGGTGGTTTGGCCGGCAGACTGTGTGTGGAAGGGTCGGGAAGCGCGGCTGACGATGCAGTTCGAGGACGGTCTGACGCTGCGCTCAACATCCGACTCGGCTGACGTCCCCGCCCTCTGGCACTACAGCTTCGACAAGCTGGTCGACTCCAGTGACGACGGCCGCTCGACGGTCCATCTCAGCTTCGGCAAAAACGAGATCATGGTGGGTGCTTGACACGGTGTGGTGCTCTGTTTGAAGATCGTCCGAAGATCGTTGAAGATGTTTATCCTTTCTCTTCCCATCCCAACGTACATTTATCGTCAACATCCATAGTTATGCCCTTCATCAAACCCAATATCAACCCCTGTCGTGTCACGAGCACTTAGGCCACCTTCCCGTGGTCTACTTATTCGCTCAGTTTGATCGGAGTAGCCGCACCCGCTGGGTCCATCCCACGGGGTTGACGGAGTCCTGGAGACTGAGGTCCTCCGCCGCACGGAGTTAGTTGTGACTGGGCACCAACACATATTTGATCCCGATATCCCGGAGGGGTGGGTGGGCCCGTAGAGCCCCATGCGAGTCGAGTGGCTTGCCGCGTCGGGTCGACAGTGGGCCTCGGTCCAGTACCTGCTGGGCTGGCCGACTGGAGAAGGGGTGGGCGGCTCTGGATCCCGACCGGGGTGGTGAGTCTGTCTCTTGGTCGAGTGATGACGTCGCCTGCCCCGTATGCTTCGGCGGACACATGGCGTCCACTCGTTAGAGTTGATGTGGAGATCCAACAACAGGAAACAGGTGTGCGCTCCAAGTCAAGCGGGCACGTTTGGCAGAGATGGAAAGGGCTCGCACCGCTAATGGCCAAGGGGCGGACAAGCGCGTACTCCACCGGCGCTAGCTCCATCACCCCGAATGTGAGTGGTGGGTCCATCCGCTTCTAATCCTGCTCAGAGCGGTGAGCCGTCCCAGATGGACCCTCCATCACTCGGCCTCGAGCAATTGGCTCCCGGGCCTCGTCGCCCAATAGAGTGGCGCGGACAGAGAAGCGTGCATGCCCCTAGGTGATGTCTTCCCTAGATGGTGGATCGCCCAGGTCACGGCCACGGACCTCCTCTCTCGGGGCAGATGCCGTGGGTTACCTCGAGCCGCGTGGGATCACGAAGCCCACATTACAATCTGAAAGTAATTTTTCTTAGGTTCGTCTGTGATCATTAGCTTTGGTATTTCCTTTTTATTTCTAAAAACCTTTTTACTGCATTGGATGGGTATTTTATTATCAATATTACAATGTAATTATAAGGGGTTACAATTCAGTTATCGGGATTTGCAGGTGGTGCTGAGACAAACTGCCGATTGCTATATGTCTACAATAAGCAATGTGTTCAGTTAAGTCGGTTCACACCATCAATAATTACCTTCTATCCATGCGCGAATGATCAAGTCTGGTCGAGGCGCCCTAAAGCCCAAATAACCAAATTGTTCTACACATTGGCGTGCCAAAGTGTAGGCGTGCTAATGTGCCAACCAACACTGTAGCGCATGTCGGTGTACTCTAGCGTGCCAGCACAACAGCCTTGCGTATTCCACTGCAAGCTGTCGCAGCTCGGATCTGTCTCTACCGTAGGCCAATGTCCGTGTGCTCACTTTATGTACCACCGTGTATTTCGTTTATGGCCTCGGAAGTCTGGTTCGTACAGCCCGCTCTGTCTCGGGATCTTCCCTCTGAAGATTTCCCGCGGATAGTGAAAAGCGGCGCAAGGCAGCGTGCCGAAATTTGGCATACATCTTCCCACATCAATTTGACATGCTTTGAAAATCTTAAGGTCAGATCATCAACACTCACCGAGTTAGTCAACGACGAGTGAGGTCACCTCCAAAGACGTTCAACCAGTCGTCATGTTTTAGCGGTAGAGATGTTTCAATGACACTATCAGCGTTTACTTATCTTTAGTCACGTTAGCATCTGTAGTTACGCAACGAAACGCATCATAGGATTTTTGCGTTTTTCAAGTCTTCTTTATTTTGCATACTTGCCCATCAGGGCAAAAATCGTAGGTTCTGGCTAAACTAAGCGCTTTTGTGAAGCTACGTTCACTTAAAACAACATTTATCGGCACGCTCTACAGCATAGAAACCTACAACGTAAAATTGTGCAATTGCCAAAAATACGCTTTTTATTTTTGGGGTTGGCAAACATTTTGGGGTCATGGTGGATTTTTTCCTGCCCTCCCTTCTCATTCTCAATACGTTTTTTAATCTTCCCTAAAATGAATTCCCAGGGCCAAAAACTTGTGGGTCGTTACCTCATAAAGCCACCTAGCGACGCCATGTTTTGAGGGGATGCAATGTATGGGGTGGTTTTTGGCCCCACTCGTCAGGCGCTTTCCGATAACACTTCTTTCGTTTTCGTGCTACGCTTCATTTGAATTTTAGGTTTGATGTATAATGACTCCCCAGCCCCAGAGACAGTGTGGGAATGTGACCGGAAAAACGGGACGAGATAACTGAGTTACCGCCTCCAGTTCTCATTTGATGGAATTTTGTCGCGCATCATGCCGTGTCTGGCTATGATAGTATACGCGCCCGTAGACAGGTTTTACATTCACGTTTACTGGACGAGGCTCGATGCTTTTTAAACACGAGCACTCATACGCATTTCACTCATCCCTCGGGCTATTCATCAGCACTAGACCTGAGCCTCACAAGCTCGCAACTAGTATCTTCCTTGGAGTGGCTGGTGCAGATATCTCGGCAGCGATCACTTCATTTCTTACAGTTCACGTCCTACGTCCATGGTCCACGGACTTCACCAGTGGATCTCCAGAGTGGGTGATGAAGGGAAGTCCTTCCACACACCACATGAACTAATTAGAGGTTCAAAATTGGATAGTTTGCATTTCATCGTGTATTGGGTAGTTCTCGAGGTACTTTATACACGATCACGGCTAATGGCCCGTACTGTTTCGCCGGTGGGCCGCGGGATTTGACAATGTCCCGAGTGGTGCGAGTAGTGAACCCGGGACCTTTGGTACCCGAACCCAACATCTTAACCACTCGGCCATCTCCGCCGCATTCTACATGAACCAGTTTACTTCCGATAAAAATGTCCATTGGCCCAACGGTAAAACGTATTGGAGGCTATATGTTATTCAAGCGGAACTACTCATTCTATGTTTGCCTGTTTTTGCATACTCTGCGGCGCCTCTGCGGTATGAACATTGTTTCTGGAAAGATAATGATGTGGTTAATGCCATCAACCACATCTTACAAGTGCAAATGTGGCCAAGGTAACTTTACCCTTCAAGGGCAGCTCAAGAATTGGTGTTCAGCTGGCGGCAGTGGACTATTCGTCCCGATATACGAAGGTGCAGCTTCATGTGGCAGCGGTAACCCACCGAAGCTTCACATGGTATCACCGCGCTGACTCCAGCTCTATCCGCAGGAATTGGACTTCGGCTCATCCCCCAAACCATTCGTTTTCGCTCTGCACACCTGTCTGTCGGCAAAGGTGGAGCGACTGGGCCTCAGGTGAGCCTAGCTGCGTCGCGACGTCAATCACCGCGGACTTGTCCAGACTGAGGCGCCAGTGTCAAGTCGTTCCGACTCGGCTGGCCGCAGATCCCGACTGGCGCTGCTCCCGCCGTCGGACAGGAGCCGGGCCAAAGCGGTGTGTCACAGTCCGGTACCACTCTCCGTCTTCTGTTGTGTTGTCTGATGGCGCTGGTTCGGGCGGTGTCTACCCGTCGGATCGTCTTCCTTTTTCCCGAGGCGCGGCGTCTGTGCAGCCGACGGCCAGCAGCTGCAGGCGTAATCCGCAGCTGCGCTGGCGGTGTCGTGTTAATGGGAACCCGCTGAATCTGCCATCCTGAGCTGTGTGTGCCGCATGTTTCAAGGGAACACTGGTCGCGCGCGCACCAAAGATGGATTGCAGGCGCTCCCAGGGTGCACCTTGGACGTCTTGTCTGGAGCTGTGGTCTAATGTGTTGTCAGTGCACGCCTTGGACTCGCTGTTGGCTGCTCCGACCGACAAGTGTTGTGAAGCTGCACTTACGGCCAGCTCTCCGGAACTGAGACTGGCATGTGGCTGTACCCGACCCGTGGCAACATGAGGTCGTGACCGCCCTCGTGGGGCATCTCGTTTTCACACGGTCCGTATATGACTGGTGCTGTGTGAATCGCTTCACCCATCTGTTCTGTGTTGGCCGACGTGAGTCGCGCACGTGCGCTGATCGATGTCCTGACTGTTTGATGGGGTTTCGCTGCCGCGCGTCCATGTCGCTAGCAATACCGCTGCCGGCGGCCTCAGTGTCAGTATGCCCGTCGGGCGGAAGTGGTGAGTGCGGCTACCCGCCTCTTGTATCCGTCGGCGGACGTGGTAGGCTCGGCTGCCAGGCTCTTGTATCCGTCGGCGGACGTGGTAGGCTCGGCTGCCCGACTCTTGCTCAACTGTCACCGTCGACAGACCGGCTCACTCGGCCGGCGATTGATGGGCATGGCCGTCATTCCAAGCTCTCTCGGGTATCAACCATATCACGGCTGCTGTGATGCCATGTGCGGTTGTCGGCGTGTACAAACCGGAGGCAGCCGGTCTGGCTGTCAGGCCCTGCGCGCCGCTGGCTTTTTGTGCTTCCTTCTTGACGACGTGCGGGACTTTATGGTGTAATACTGAATCACTTTCCAGCAGTTTTGTCCGGCATTTATGCTATGTATGTTTAGGCGTGATGCTAACCTAACGGCGGCTCCGATCAGTGTTCACCTATTCCGCGCCAGTATGGCGTCCTACTACACTTTTGTAACATCTTGTGAATGAGTGTCTTTGTACAATTCGTGTTACTATGAAATCAAGTATTGTTGAGCCTGTATTGGTTGAAAATCCAGTATTGTGGAGTGTGTACTGGGTGCAAATCCAGTATTGTGGAGCCTGTACTAGTTGAATCCTAACTTCTGACAGCGCTGTTTTCGTGCCAAATTGTATTTGGGCGGTTATTGGACGTTTAATATATATTTGCATTAATCGGGCACTGTGTTTCCTCCGAATCTCGATGTGAGCTCACATGAGAATGTTCCTATATATGTTAAGAAATATGACCAAGATATGGCTCCTTTGGGGTAGCTCCAGGAATATGGGCACGTTAGTGGTATCATGATTCCCCGACGCAAAATATGCTAAAATTATACCTGTAAGAATCGTTCTCAATGATGAATATCGTGTACTTCCGATACTTCGGTATGCAAACTCGGCTGGGCATCCCGCGTAGAGAGGTCCGGGCCCCTTGGCTTGGTTCCCTGCTAATGTTAATGTGTCATTTTCCTTATTCAATCAACAAATTTGTTTCGAAAACATTGACATAGCAATATAATCAGCACGGGTTGACGCACCCTAAGACCCCAATAATCATCATCATCGAAAACATTGACCGGATCCGTAAGAGATATAATAGCGCTTTGTGCCATGCTCGGCAGCTGATGCGTTCGTTGTGCACATTCCGCGGGTAATCCCGCTACTGTCGACAGTGCGACATTCTTGACGGATTTCAGGCGGAATTGCCTGATAATTTATCCCGTGTATAATCAGAAATTAATCAAGCAGGTGGGAACCACAACAGACCGACCAGTGACTTTCAAGCGCATGTCTCAGATTTTGATGACAATTTGTTGGTAGGGTAACCAAGTGGGTCGAATCGGCCGGTTCAATTTTTAGGCCGATCTGACCAACAACGGGCTTCGAGTTATAACCTCGGGAATTTTCGGGAGGTCACGAAAAATGGTCCTCTTTAGTGGTCGATATCTCGTACACCGCCTGACTTATTCACATTCTGATCAGTTTGTATGTCGCAGAAGTGCAAGTAATGCATTTGGGGCTAGAGATATGTGATTTTGAAGAAAGAGCTGCCGAGCTGCAGCCGGTCGCCGCCACCGCTGGCAGTCACCTTTGGATCTGCTGCCGCGATCGACTGTACTGCCGCTGTCGTCGTTCTGTCCTGTTCCTGCTATCGCCCTCACAGCTCTCACACATGGGAATCTTAACTCATGATGCAAGCTGTTGTAGTTGAGTAAATACTTCTATGTATGTAAAAAATGCATACATAAGTTTTGTATTTGGTTCGCCATGCGACACAGTACGGACCAGTGTGCTCAAATTAATTATGAGCTAGGTGTCCGATGCAAGAAAGAAAATGTCAGGGATGACGAAAATGCAAACTACTGGTACTTAGATGTACATTTCATGACAACTGAAACGTTGGATCCCAATTGCAACTGTTGAATATGGTTGAGGGAAGTAACCATTTTTATGCGTGTATAGATAAATATAGGGAAGCATGTTTTTATGCATCAGGCGTGATCCTATTGTCTGGCATGCACTGGGCAGGCAGCGGCGTAGCCAGAATTTGGTCCAAGAGAACATCGGAAGAGGGTCCCTGCCTACTGAGTCTGGGGGGACTTTAGGGCGCATTGACCAGCGTTGAGCATTCGCGCTGCCTACCGAGTCCCCACGCTTTTCGAAACCCTTTTTTATCAATTTTTCTCTCGAAGGGCCCGTTTTAGAAAGAAACACACCGTGCCGGCATAGCTAATCCGGGACGTGCGATCAAGGTCGAATAGTACTTTAAATACCTAAAAGAAACATCGTTTAAGCTGCCGACAACAACCAAGAAAAGAATACCCATCACGGGAAATTGATGGGACATAAACATGATATCACTAATGAAAGGGTCCATTTGATTGCCTTGAGTAAAAATAGCCAGTGCTCGTCTTCGTGAACACAATTCCTTCTTTGTTATTCGCCACATTCAGACATAGCTTAACCAGCCCGTCTCTCCAGTCAACTCCTCACACCCCGTCTCTGGGGAGGGGGGGGGGACGGATAGCAACCCACTCTAAAATCCAAACTAAACGTCGCACGAAAACGAAAGAGGTGTCATCGGAAAGCGTGCGACGAGTAAGGCCCGAGTCCACCCCCAAAGCAATTTCCCCTAAGAGTGACGCCTGTGGGGGGAATAGATTTTCACTACTTACATTATATTTTTGGCTTTGAGGATTTAATTTTAGGGATATTAAAAAATATTTGGAATCAGAAAAAGACGGAAATCGACCAGGGCCAGATATTTTTCCTCAGACAGTTTTTTATTTCAATATTTTGAGTTTTCACATTTTCTTTAATTTTCCTTTTTAATGGGTAAAGCAGACCGAGAAGCGTTGTTGGAAGTTAACTTGCTCTAATAAAAAAAAAATGCTTACTTTAACCAGAATCTTCGATTTGAACTCTGATAGGCAAATATGCAAAACATTTATATAGTCAAAAAACGGATAAAATGATTTGTTCACTGTCCGTGACAAACCTGAAGGGGGCGGTTGAAGACCCCTGGTACGGCGCGGGTTACGAGGGAGGATGTTCATGATGAGGATGGGGCGCTCGTTGCGCCTTTTCAACACATTTTCATATTTTGATTTGCCACGTCATATTTTTCCAGTTAGTTATTAGGCCTTTAGGGCGCATCGACGTCATATTTTCCCAAAATGAGGCACGAGTAACAGTAGGAAAAAAGTAAGTGCAAGATGTGGAGACATTGGAAGGACAAGCAATATGCCTGACCAAGTATGAACAACAGAACATTCTGCAAATAATTTGTATTTGTTTTTGCTTCACCTGTATCACCCTCGTCGAAAGCTAAGCCACTGGCACCGCTGGAGCGGCTGTCATCACAGCTATCGCTTGGCTATCTATTTCGCAATCGCTGGACTGACCGTAGCTGCTACAGCAGTTGTGTTCTGGCCACCAGAACAGATGTGGCCGCTTGGGCGGTCGTCACCGCCAGGACAGCTGTGGCCGTTGTGATGGCCGTGGCTACAGCGGAGGCTGCTGCCAATGAGGTGACTATGGGTGACCCCAGTCGCCGAGAGCACTTATGGCTATCAAGGATGTCGTATTTCTGATGCTGGCCCTCAGTATTCCTCGCACCCATAGCAAGTTCTCAAAGACTCTTAAATATCAGGAGGCCCCGATCCTTAGGGTGCCCGTCCCAGAACTCAGGAACATCCCGGTCCATTCCTCCCTGGCTCTCGGGGACCTATTCATTCGTCAAGAGCCCTCTTCAACTTCCATGGACCATTCCAATAACTCGACATGCATGTCTAACTTTCAAGGGAATTGTGTAGCTTCGAAACAGGCCTCACAAGTCACAGAAAATATTGTCAGATTTGTGGATCACTTAGCTTTTAGGTGACCCCAGGGGTTATTTTATATACTTTTAAGCGGGCAATTACTCCCTCAATGTCGGCTTTGTCTCCAATAATTTCAATCTTTAACATGGGAGCATATGGAATGTGCCATCCCCCCCCCCCCGCCACCTCATCCAGTTGGGCCTGCCCATTGCCTTCACGTATTTTGCTTCCAGCCATAATTATTTTTCAGAAATATGCACCCGTGGATAGCTCTGTTCTTCCTTCAGTGTTACTCCCAAAACTCCGGAGTATGTAAGCCCCGAGCCTCGTCTGATCCGTTCTAGCTCTCAGGGGGCCTCCCCAGTTCTCGACAGTTTTTCGGGCTGGCAAGGACATTGTAGTTATGAATCTGGCTTTCGATATTCCACACTATCATTGCTAGCCTTGGGGACTCTCCTCAGCCCTCGGGCCTCTTATTATTATTATTTGGGTTTTGGGGCACCTCCACCATAAAATGTGATCATTTAGCGCCCATGACATTGATTTATAGAGTCCTATTGTGTTGCTGAGGTGAGTATATGGACTGAAATCCTATCGCCCATATGTACCTGAATATATTGCCAGAAGGAATTACCTCGAGTCATCTGCTAGAATGTCGCGATATGTTAAATATCTGACATAATTTCCGAAAAATAACCTTCGCTCCCATGAGAAGTGTTTGCACGAGAAGAACACCAAATTGACTTCGCAACTAGCCATGGCTTGCCTTTATTCGCGATTGGGGATGTGAATATCGATTTGTTAGACGCTTCAAAACCGGGAGTTGAACGTTTCAACACCATTTTGAACGACTTGTGTCTGCATCAACTCATGAAGAAGCCCACGCGCGTACAGACGGTTAACCTCAGGGATGACACACGGCACACTTCAAAAACGCTTCTCGATATCGCGATCTCCAACGCCACCGACAAAATTTTGGCTTCTGACGTCATGGAGGTGCACATCAGTGACCACCGGGCAGTCACAGTCACAGCCAAAATAGACCGTCCGTCGTTTCGACGCCAAAGGATCACTTTTCAGCGCTCCCGTCACCTCCTCCCTGGTCAGCTGCCCCTAGCTTTTCTCATGGTAGACTGGTCTGGCCTGGCCTGAGGCCAACACAGCTGACGACAAGTGGGACGCATGGTTGAACATCTGGAAATGCGTCATGGATGCTCACTGCCCTACCGTCACGAAGTTCGTGAATCGCCGCTCAGTGCCACCCTGGATCGCTGAGAATGCTGACCTCCGCGCCCTGACCCTCCGATGTGACTGGGCTCACAGCCAAGCGGACCGATCCGGGAGTGACGAGGATTGGCGACTCCACCATGAGGTAAATCAAAGGACCTCCACTGAGCTCGTGGTCGCCAAAAGCCGTTTCTTCGATCGGACTTTGAACGAAAATGACAAAGTCTGACCGCACGTTCGACGTCATCTCTTTCAGAAGAAGACAAGTCCACCATCAACTGAACCATCACGTTCCAACCAAGAGAAAGAGTTGTTCGCTGACGACCAAAACCGGCATTTTTCTTCAACTGGCAAGCGCGTGGCTGCTGCTTTGCATTCTTTAGGGGATTTAGGCCCAAATACAGTGCATCAACCTCGCCCTCCGCGCGTTGGCAGCTCAGCATTCAAGCTGAAGCCCGCCACTCTTACCGAACTCTCTCATGCCCTGCGTGATTTAAATCCTACCAGTGCTCGTGGTACCGACAATGTGTCCCTGAAATTGCTCAATACGTCGTTTCCTTCGATGTGTGGTCATATTTTGCACATAATCAACTTCAGTTTATCGTCATGTACTTTTCCGGAACTGTGGCAGTTGGCTGAAATCGTACCAATCTTCAAGAAAGGCTGCCCTGACGATCCCAAGTGTTATAGGCCCATCTCGATCTTGAGTAACGTGTCAAAACTGTGCGAGAAGATAGTAGTCAACCAGCTCACTGCGTATCTGCACCGAAATTGTCTTCTTAACAACTCGCAACATGCCCATCGACCACTTCACTCTACTGAAACTGCCCTTGCTGATGTAGCTTATATCACAAATTGCATCGAAAGGCGCCGCGTTTGTCTGCTCGCATCAGTGGATTTGTCTAGTGCCTTCGATTGTGTGTCTCATAGCCGACTCTTAACCAAATTAGAGTGGTACGGCATCGACAGCTCTTGGTTTATATCTTACCTTTCAAATCGCAGACAGGTAGTTAGGGCCGGAAAACTTGTATGCAACGTACCCTGTGGTTTTCCACAAGGAAGTTTGTGTGGTCCAATTTTGTTTTTGTTGTAAACAAATGATCTTCTCTCGCACATAGGTGATGTCTTTAAAGTCGTTGCTTACGCTGACGACACACAGGCGATGTTGTCATCGAAATTGGAGGACATAATGTATGCAAAACGTCGTCTCGAATCGTGCTTGGAAACTATGAGCTCGTGGTACCGTGTAAATCTTC
Organism: Imbricaverruca yamaguchii; assembly: GCA_034440575.1. Lineage (NCBI taxonomy): Eukaryota > Metazoa > Arthropoda > Thecostraca > Neoverrucidae > Imbricaverruca > Imbricaverruca yamaguchii. The sequence goes on along the minus strand of JAOTOL010001582.1, from coordinate 1,357,332 downwards.
TCAAGCTCAACCCATCTAAAACGCAATTTGTGATTTTTGGTTCTCGCCAGATGATCGTGCGGCTACCTAGCATCAGCCTCTCTGTTCTTGGATCGGATATTTCACGTGTCTCATCTATCAAGAACCTGGGCGTGACCATGGACGAATCGTTAACATGGAGTGAACAAATTGGCGATATTGCTACGAAATGTAACCGCATTATCTTTCCTCTAGCCAAGCATGTACGTTCTCTTACTGAAGAAACGCTGTCGAAGTTAGTGCTTGCACTGGTTTTCCCCCATGTAATGTACTGTTGCTCAATCTGGTCTGCTGCATGTGACACCGAACGCGTGCGAATCCAAAAAGTAATAATGAGGGCGGCTAGGATCATAACTAGGACCTCTCGCTATGGCCATATATGGCATGTTATCGAGCGGTTGGGCTGGCCTAGCTTTCAACGCTTTGTCGACATTAGGGATTGCTCACTGGTTCATCTTGCAGTGCATCACTCGGGAGCACCTAAAACCCTGCGTGATCTTGTGACATTGAGAAGTGATGTCAGCTCTCGATCTACGCGATCAACACCGTTTTCAGTAGAGCGCCCACGCCTGAAAACTTCTTTTGCGCAACGCTCTTATGTACCGTGCTGCAGTTCTTTGGAACAGTCTCCCCGAGGAAGTTAGGGCCGAGAATATGCGACGGGCTTTTAAGTTTAAGCTGAAGGAGGCGCTGAGAAGAGCTGTACGTGAGAATGTTTGAGTATTGTATGCGTGTGTTTCTTAATGTTTCAGTAGCCTCCTGTCCCACCCCATTTTTTAGCGTTTTTGACATTTGATGCTGAGTGTCTCTTGGTACCAATACAAGGAATACAATACAATACAACACAATACGTGTCGCACCGTGAGAGCTTCCAGACAGCAAGGGCACTTGGGCCTCTCTTACCCGTAGAGGAGGTATTGGTGAGTAGCGTGTGTGTGGCCAGTTCGCAATCTACATAGTCACTTCATCATTTCTGGATCTGAGATAGCATGATGACCAGTCTCCCAGCTGTGGTTTTATGGAACGCAGCTTATTGCTCAACTGTGCGTGCCAACTCCCCTGCCACTTAGCATTCATATGTGTTGTGATGACAGAGATGTGATCCCTGGCGGGAAGTAGAAGAACACGCGTTGGGGGCCTCTAAGCTGCCCATTTCGCTGCGGAATCGGCTCGCTCATTTCCACAAATACCGATATGGCTCGGAACCCAGCACAAACAGACGCTTTTTTCCGTCTCGTTCCAGAGTAGTGAGATGTGTCAGAATGTCAGTAGAGTGTCGGTAGGGTAAAATGCGGTAAGTGCCAAAATGCTACTGAGAGAGTCAGATAGTACGACATATGAAACATCTTCTCACACCTTGATGAAGGAAAGCGCTTTAATAATTGCGATCACCTCGCAGGTATACACCGAAGCATGTGCAGGCAGGGTAAAACATCGAGCAGAAGTACCACACGAAAGCACATCCCGCTCCGGTGCTGTTCCTGGATCCATCAGTAAATATTTGTGTACATCCATGATATGCATCTAAGTGCTCCAGTGTTTGCATGCGGAAGAGCTCAGATGTTACATTATCTTTCTGCATCGCTGTGAGCGATAGGTCGACTACAGGGGAGACCAGATTCCAGGGCGGCACGGCCGGTTTCCGCATACGCAACACCCGACGGACCCTTACACCACTTTCCTCCAAGAGAGCACGAATTCTGACACAGAACGGCAAAGTTGTCTGGTTCCTGCCACTGCGAAAAAGTGCCAAGGTTTGTCGCGAGAACACTGCATTGTACGTGGGGTGCGTGGGGAACTGCCGTAATCTGCATGCATACCGTAGGCCAAGCATTTCACGTCTCAACGCCAGGGGAGGCTCGTTCAACTCCGCGAGTGGGCTGACAACCGGCGTGGTTCTAAACGCCCCGGTGGTGGTCTGTAGAGCCGCATGCTACACTGCATCGAGAGTACGCTTACTGCTTTTAGAAGCACCATCATACACATAACATGCATAGTCCAACTTAGATCGGATGAGTGACCGAAGAAGCATTGTAGGGGTGGCGGCTCTGCCGTCGGTGGGGTGTCCGGGGTGGTGGCGGGTGCGGGTGTGCGGGGCGCAGTGGGGGTGTGAGTGGGGTGGGCAGGTGTGGGGTGAGCGGGGTGTGGGTGTATGTGAAATGTGTGGGTGAGTGGAATGCGTACGTGTGTAAAATGTGGTACAGATTTTGCCTAACCTCACCTAAACTCGACTGAGTGGTATGGGTGTGTGAAATGTATTTTAGATATTGCCTAAACTAAACTGAAACTGGAATGGGTGTTCGAAGTGGGGGTGTACAATGTATTCTTGATGCAGCCTAAACTCGAATGGAACGGATTGAATTACTTGAACTGGCTTATTGGGGGCTTGACCTAACTCACCCCTTTGTTCATTGTGCCTATGTCAGTGGTGTATTATGTTGTTTTTCACCGCCAATTCCACCACACATCCCCAAACCCCAGCCGTCGTGATGTTGGTTTGAGTTGTCGTCCCTAACACGAATTTATATATGTGCGAGGTCAAAGTTTTGGGAACACCATAAAGGTAAGTGAGTCTTTAGCAATATTATAATTAATACGTTGCATGAGAGAATTGATGACAATTAAATTTGTCATCGGTTTAAATGACATGTCCGTGTTGGGACTTTTTGGACGCTAGTATTAGTATAATTGTGTGCAATGTTCCGCACGAAATAGGTGCCTGTGTTGAGCCCCAAGCGCCTTCCGCTGATCCTTAAATCTACCTACCCACGTCCATTCCCCTCATTCACTTCACCTTCGCTCGCCCCATTCATGCTCTCCTTATTAATTAATGAATTGCTTGGTCCACAAATTTAGCTCCTGACCCTCCCCCCCATTTCAGCGGTACACAAGCACAGATGGACAGACCAATGCTCTAATTTTGATGGTATTACCGGGCCGAACAAGTAAACCTTTCACTGCCAATCATGGCTGGCCTAGCCAATATTGACAGCGTTTCTCGCCTGGACAAAGTCTTAACTACAACGAGGGGGCTCATCGTACTGACTCCGAGGGCTGATACAAGTGCTCTGATGTCTGACCGACATACCTAGCCTTAAGTTCGATCGATGCCGCGCCAGGCCTTATTCGTCGTACACTTGCGACCAGATCTGACGTATCCCACGGGCCGGCACGGATCCCTACCACGTTAGGCACGTACCCGGTCGTCCTTATATCCTAGCCGGCCCTACCTCTTTAGTCTGGGGTCTTATGGCATGCCAAACCCGTCCATCATGTGTCCCTCGAACTGTCCGCACCAACCGTAGAGGGTTCTGGGGCGGACAAACCACCGGACAATGTTTTGCCTATACCGTATAGTCCCGCGCCAGACTTCCGGCGAACGCAATGTGGTGGCCCCTTTATCGGCCCCTCCCACATGCATACCATGTTCGCCACCTCACCTGAACCCCTGGATCGCAGAGGCCAGCGTGATTTTACGGTCAAAGATCCAGAGCAGGTGAACTAATACCCCCGAAGTGTCCGTTCATCGCACCCTCTAGCAATCAGGCATTAACCAAACGCACTTCATATATATAACAGGAATAATATTATAGGCAATTTAACTGGCTTCAACAGTCACCACCATCGCCCGGAAACGTTCAGTTTATAGGAGGACGGCTCGCAGGTCGGCTGCCTCGCGTATAAATTTAATTCATCGTACAGATTAATGTCAGGCACGATCCAAGCATAATTGTATGAGTCCTTCCATCTTGTCGGGAAGTACTCATGGTGCTATCTCCGTGTACGGGTCGGCTATTGATGACCCGGTCAGAGCGAGAAGCGCGGCGGGCACCCCTCATCACCCGCGGCACGGCCGCCATTTCAATTATGGACGTAAATATCCTCCCCTCCTCGCGCCTGGTCGCTGAGGTATTTACTACGCGGGCACCGTTTCAATAGGGTCGTAGTTCTCATCTCATCTATTGCTACACTATGTCTTATTTTATCCAGCCTTGCTCTACCGCTCCTCCTGTCCGTCACCGCCAAACTGCCACCACCGGTCTTTGCTGATGCCACTAGAGAATTTATATGCTTAACCTAATATATTTGCCTTTACCTACACTGCATCGCAATACGCACACCCACTGCTCATTCCCTTCTCGCCATCTCCGACATCTTCGTCCACTTCCTCCCCATCCTGAACGTATCCTATTTGGTCCCCCCCCCCCCCATGAGACAGGTCGCTCCCAGCAATGAATTTGGTGAGAAGGCAGAAGCTGCGGAAGAGAATTTAGGTTGGTTCGGAAAGGTTTGGGAAAGAGGATGACATGCCAGAAGTTTAGCACTCACATGTCCGATGGTGAGTGGCGAGTGGCCTTGGCTGAGTGCTTCCTCTCCTCCATCCGAAAACTCAGCCATCTGGCCACCGTTGGACGGTCCTCAGGCGTCGGTCGGGCGTCCACCGCCGCGCGTGTTCCAGACCCTTCTCCGCGTCTCTCCTCTCTCCTCTGTCCTGGACTGCCCTCTTGAATTTTCTTTAGCTACGCCTTCTTTCTATGATGTACCCACTCCCAGGGCTTCGGGGTGAGTTCGCGCTCCTGATTGGTTTTTGGCTTTTTTCTGGCTTGGGTGGCGACGTCTTCACGTCCGGGCCATCGACCTTACGGACCAATGACCCTTCTTCCGGGGGTGGTCTAGATGGTGTTTGCACCTCCGGTGATCAGCTGGAGGTGCCCAGCCGTTACTTGCGCTCGCCGTCTGCTTTTGTCGGACCGACCGTTTGATCTTGGGCGCCGGCGCCACTCGCATGTGCTGCTTGTTGCCGGAACAGCCGCTTTCATGTAGGCGCCGGCGCCACTCGCGTGCGCTTTCCCGGGCAAATGTTTGCAAGGGACGGGTAAGGTGGCCAGGATCTGACTGGATGTCTGGCGGCCTGTTCGGATAGGAAAGTATACAAATGTTGGTGCCGAAAAAAAAATGTAAGCCTCCTTACAGCATCATCAATGTCTTTCTATCAGAACCATGCGAGGTCCGTGATATACACTTTAACAGATTCAATGACTTAAAACATTTATCTCTCAATGTTTTAAAATGTTGCTTGTACGTTAACCGGCTATCGAACTGCACCCCAAGGAACTTCGCGATTGGGTGAAGAGGTATAGGCTTGCCGTACAACTCCGTGTTGAGAGTTTGAGAGCATCGCCTGCGGGAAAAGTGCGTAGCAACCGTTTTGTTTGTGGAAAAGCGGAGGCCGTTAGCTGTACGCCACCTTTGGAGGTGGTTTACCGCGAGCTGCAAACGCCTTGTTAGCGATGGTGTATTGGAGCCAGATGACCATATCGCGAAGTCATCGACAAATAGTGAACGTCCGATGCTTTGCGGCAGTGGATCTCCAATGGCATTTATGGTAATGGCAAACAGGGCAACACTTTAAACGTTGCCCTGCGGAACCCCATTGACTTGGCAGAATCGCTCGGAAAGCTCGTGTCCCACTCGGACGCGGTAGAAGCGATTTGTCAGAAACTGTTGGATAAAATTTCCCAGATTCCCGCGGATTCCAAATTAATCAACCTTCAGCAAGGTTCCGTGTCGCCAAGTGGAATCACGGGCTGCTTCTATATCGAAGAAAATAGCCCCAAAATGTTTTCTGCGCTTAAAAGCGACGCGAATGGCGGTATCAAGTGTTACAAGATGATCAGAGGTGCAACAGTGCTTCTTCCTAAATCCACATTGTGCGTTGGTGACAAAATCTTGCCGTTCCAGAAACCAGGTGAGTCGAACATTCACCATTTTCTCTAGAAGCTTACAGATACACTAGGTCAAAGCAATTGGTCGGTAGTGCAATGGGTTTAAACCGCTCTTTCTTGGTTTGAGTATACGGACCACAATGGCGTCCCGCCAAGAGTCCGGAAAGTATCCTCCCTCCCACATTGTGTTCAGTGTAGCCAAAAGTGCTTCAAGAACACGTACAGGCATGTGTTTGAACATATCATTGTGTATTCCATGAGGTCCATCTGCAACACTCTTTAGGCTTCTGATCGCCGAACACAACTCGCAAATACTGAATGGCTCGTTATAACATAAATGGTCTGGTGTCGAGAAGTCAATTGGCTTTGCTTCCACTTTGACTTTCTGGCGTATAAATTGTTTGCAGTAGTTTCCATCTCCACTGCGCGCTGCTAGAGCTCGGCCTATTTCCACAGCGACGTCAGCGGGATGGGTCACGTCAACACCGGATATATGTAGTACGGGGAGACGGACCGTGTTATGTTGGCCAGCAATACGTTTCATACGAGACCATACCTGGGTCGTTGGGGTAAATCGGTTAATGGTAGATACGTACTCCCTCCACGACTTCCTCTTCGCTGCTCGTATAGTATGGCTCGCTAAGGCTCGTGCCCTTTGAAAAACAATTAAGTTTAACTGACTGCTATTGTTGTTGAATTTCTTAAAAGCTTGCTTACGTGCTCGTATGGCGTCACAGGATTCTCTTGACCACCACGGAACGGGAGTGCGACGTGGGGCACCAGAAGTTCGTGGAATGGAAGAGTTGGCCGAGTGCAGGAGCATAGAAGTAAGTTGTTCCACCGAAGGTGCACTTACATCGGCGTTACTTGATAGGCAGGATTCCATAGTGCGCTCAAATTTCCCCCAGTCCGCCTTTCGCAAATTCCACCGTTGAGGCCTGCAGCTCTCGGGCCTCTGTTGGACCTCCAGGGCGTGTGTAACCACTGGGGGGCTGGGGGACGTGCCCCCCATTTCTGAAAAGTGGCGACTTGTCCACTTCATTTTCTTTCGTGTCTCCCCCCCCCCCCACAATTCACAGCTACCTGAGTATGACGAACAATTTTACTTAATCATGTATGAAGTGAAATATCTATACAAGAGTATCACCAAACATACCAGACGCAAATCTAGCCGATCAATGGGCTTCACAGGCTATCTGTCGTCACAAAATATCCCGAGTGGTAAATCAGTAAAATTGTTTTATTAAAATAGAACTTAATTAAAAGGATTAAAATCAGCAAGGGTGAGACATTTCTGCTTCAGACCATGCTTGGATAAAATGAACCTCGACCTCTTGTGTTTTCGCTACTCTTGTGTTTTCGCTCGGATAGAAAATTGTGCTTTGCGAAACAACACATTTGCATTATCGCAAGGCGTTGTCTTCGGTTGCATTCCCCTGAACATTGTCGATATATCCTGAACTGGGTGGCGTTCGTATGCTGCTGCGTTGCGGCGATCGTGGGAATGCTTTTATCTCTCCCTTTCTCCGCACACGAAACGTCTTGGTGGCCTTCTTGGTACACTACCTGAGCTTGACAAAGAAAGTTCCATGGTGCACTTTATGGCTGAGACTTCTCCTCAACACACGCCGGGTGGGACCGATCGAAGGATGTGTGCGGCATTGGACGAATGCCAGTCCACGCACCTCAATTTCCTCATGTTACATTTCCCGCCCGTGTGTTCTAATTAACCGCATCGTCCGCATGCTGGCTGACCTCGACAATGTTTGGTGGTGTGACCGTACTGCTGACATCGGTAACAGCGCATGTAATTGTCAACATATATGCTTATCTCCACTAGATTGTAGCTAATAAACAATATGGCAACTAGATATGTTGAGACAAAAGCTAAAATGATAATATGCGTGGCTGCATGCCATTTCTACGTCGCACTTTGAACCTATTTGTGATGGGGAGAGCTTAAAAAACTGAGCATTGTGAGCACATCTCGCATATTGGTAACAAGACATTGACTAAGGCTTTCAGAAGAACAACTGTTTTGCTCCGACTGGTGTTCGGTTGAGACCATTTTTGGAAGTGGCCGTGGAGGCCGTCAGGGGAGGGGAAGTTCCACGATTCCGCACTGCCTGAACCTATACAAATACACTGGTCTGCATATGAGATAAGTTGGTGCTTTATATTTCGTAAAGCACATGTTGGCTTGCCCGCTCAATACGAGGCTGCGTCAACCCATTCACATGCAGTTTCATATCGTCGCCCCAAGGTCCCAACCGCGAAAGTGATTTTTTCCTGTTGACTTTTCGTACCACTGACGTATCACTGACGACGAGACTTTTCGAATGCTGCAATCGCGAAAGTGATCAGATGAATAGTTTGGACGCTATGGGCAGTCCTCCGACAACGTGTTGTGTCTTTTTACGGACTGTCCCCATATTCACAAAGCTCCAACCGCGAAATTGCACTTCCGTGGTTGGCGCTTTGTGTTTTTGGAGCACGGATCCTGTTTGCCAGGTTGGAATACCACTTTCGCGGTTGGAGTTTCACGTTTGTTTTTATTTTTACAATAGCACTGTCAAAATTCATCATGTGAGTCTGAACATCGATCGGTGCTTTTAGTAAAACTTTACTAAAAACGGATCGATTAATTCTGATTTTGTTCCACAGGATGAACGAGCAAGAGGTCCTCGCTGCCCTCTGTCACGATGACTCTGGTGAGGACCCAACCTGGATGTACCCGGAGAGAGGCAGAGCTAAGGCAGTTGATCCGGTCTTGGAGACGTCCTCCGATGACTCGGAGTTGGATCCGGAGCCTGCCGCGGAAGGCGATGCACCACCAACCGAGGGATCTGTCCGGAAGCGCAAAGTTCGCAATGAGGCGGCTTGGGCAAGAAACGTCAAGATTAATCGGCGTGCTACGGGCCAGCAGTTCGTCAGCAGGACCGGCAAGGTGAAACAAGCCAAGAAGATGCAGCCGTCTCAGTGCCAGCACTCGAAGGTGGGGTTGTACAAATGCAGTGCGTTTGGGGAGGAGGACCGACTTGCGCTTTTCGAAACGTTCTACGCCCTGGCTGATCGCGGAAAGCAAAGCGTATGTTCGTGAGCGGTGCACGACAAAGAAGAAGTCGCGGACAACCCTTCCAGAGGGAAAGGAGTCCCGGAGGTCGTCGACCACGTCATACTCTCTGATGCACAACGGGTCCCCGGCAATCGTCTGCCGCGGCTTCTTCATGGCCACCTTGTCTGTCACAGACGCGTCGCTCCGTTTTTGGCTGGCCGCGGACAACGATGGAATTCCGCACGTTGGCAAGCACGTGCCCGACGAGCGTCACCAGACCCGCCGGGATCGCACGGCGCGGCACATCACATCACCATGTTCTCCGTCGTTGAGAGCCGCTACTGCCGCGCCACCTCAACCAACAAGCGCTACCTGGACCCGGAGTTGTCGGTGGCGAAAATGTACGTGCTGTGGGTGGAGGAGTGCAGCGAGCAGGGATGGGACCCTGGGTCCGTGGAGCTATACCGGCAGGTGTTCCGGACGTTCAGCCTGGGATTCCACCGACCCAAGAATGATCAGTGTGCACGTTGTGAGAAGTTTGGTCGGCAGACGGAAGAGGAGAAGCAAGGTGAAGCGAAGGTCGAGCACCAGGCGCACCTCGAGCGGAAGACCAAGGCTCGTGAGTGGCTGGACAATGAGAAGAAAGAAGAGGAGAAGGACGACGTGGTCTCCGTCAACTTTGACCTACAAGCGGTGCTATACACGCCGAAAAGTGAATCGGGACCCATTTTTTACCGTCGTAAGTTGGCGGTCTACAATCTTACGATTTTCAACATCTACACCCGAGCTGAGGGTTGACGAGGCGCGAACGAGATCTCGACCAACATCTTCCCTTGGGCCATGAAACTGGTGGGCGTCCGCAAGCTCAATTTGATGAGCGACGGCTGCGGGGGGCAGCAGAAGAACGCGGTGTTCGCGGCGACGCTCTCCCATCTCGTCAAGGTGCAACTTTCCATAGAGCTCATCACATACCAATTCTTCGAGCCGGGAGACACGGAGATGGAGTGCGACTCGATCCACTCAACCATCGAGCGGAACGAAAGGAGGCTCCCGGTGTACTCACCCGATGAGTGGGCGGCCACCATCCGCGGGGCTCGCCAAACCCTACGGCCCTACAACGTGATCGTTCTGACGCACGGATACTTCCTCGACTTCAAGGCCATCACCATCAAGCTGAAGGGCGGGAAGGTAGCCATCAAGTGGCGGAAGGTGCTCCAGCTCCTGCATTCCACGTCCCAGGTCGCCTTCGCCTACCACCTCAACGAGAACCAGGACAACTTGTACGTCCACAAACTCTACGAGCGGGGTCGGTGGGCCGCAACTCTTCCGACCTTCGGAACATCTATAGCCGCCGGCTTCCAATCTCGGAAACGAAGAAGGCGGATCTCGTCGTCCTCTGCCGGGAACTGGTGATCCCAACGGCGTATCACCCCTTCTATGAGGGCCTCCCGAGGGCGGCGACTGTGGACCAGGTTGAGGATGACCTTCACGACGAACGCGAGGGCTGCGACGAGTGTACCGAATGAGACATTCACGACGAATGGGAGGACTGCGACGAGTGTGCCGAGTGAAGATGATGGTGGCTGTTCAGTTGTCATGCAAGTGTGATGAAAGTTTGAGTGGCGTGCAGAGATCTGGTAATGCCTGGGGAAAATCTTGATTGTATGCCCCGAAGACTCAAGTATAAGGCCTAATATACAGAGATTTCACCGGGATGCTCGGGACCAACGCCCCCCCCCCATCCTCTGCACGCCACCGCTGTCACAGTAAGGTTAGATCGTCGATTATCAAGGTTGTGTTGTGTACTTGGATACTTGTTCCACAAAAAAAAATAAGAGGAGTTTTCTTCTAACTCACCTCCCTGATTTCCGGTTGATTGTTGAAAACTTAAAAGTATATTATCTCAGAACACAAATAAATCACTTTCGCGGTTGGGACTTTGGGGCGACGATATACAATTCACTGTGATACTGTGATACTAAAACATACAAATATGTATGTTTTGTACATGACAAACGCTGATAATGGACATGATTGACGATACACTTGAGTAATAATTGTTCGAGCGCATCCGAGCAATTATTATATAACTCAATGTCCATCGGGTACGATCAACAGACGACTGTTCAACACGACACACACTTCCAAGTCGCTGAGGTACTCGCTGCACGATACATGTGCAACCTGACAAACGAAAATACGGTGGATCCGAATGAATACCATGACCAAAGCATTAGGTCAATGGAGGTGGGTGCGGAGGCGCATTACAAGCATCACACCAGAAATGTTCACTTCGGTAGCCCTGGGTCGTTTACGTGACGCATTTGGCAGTCCTTAGTCGACTCAGGGATAGGATATACAGTATGCTGAACTGACTTGTAATGTAAAAAATTGGCTTTAGTCAGATGTAATACCTGCTTTAAAATGTATGCGAAAATTAGTCACTGGATGTGAAATTACGATGGGGCTGGTATCCCCCCCCCATCCCACCCCCAATAATACTAATGGTAGCGCCGATCAGTGAGCGCTAGAGCGCTAGAGACCACAGGACAGATCACGCCTAGCACAGGGGCCGCAGCGACAGCCACCGGTTAAACGGCGGCGTCACCACCGCCACCTAGGCACAGCTGGCTTATGACCGACGAAGCACCTACTGCACCAACTTCCTCGAGGCCGACCCAGTGGGACGGGCTCGGCACGCCTTGGTCTTCCCGGACACGGCTGGCGGACAGACCAGCTGAAACGATGCCCAGGTATTGTCAGAACCAGTGCAACTCAGTTCGTACTGTCGGGCGTGACGACGGACTGAGTAAACGCAGGCACCAGCGGCCAGGCGACGATAGTACATCAACATCCAGCATCAGCGGCCAGACGACGATAGTACAAAACCATCAGGCAGATGCAACATCCAGCATCAGCGGCCAGGCGACGATAGTACATCAACATCTGGCATCAGCGGCCAGGCGACGATAGTACATCAACATCTGGCATCAGCGGCCAGGCGACGATAGTACATCAACATCCGGCATCAGCGGCCAGGCGACGAAGTGCATCAACATCTGGCATCAGCGGCCAGGCGACGATAGCATCAACATCCAGCATCAGCGGCCAGGCGACAGTGCATCAACATCTGGCATCAGCGGCCAGGCGACGATAGTACATCAACATCCAGCATCAGCGGCCAGGCGACGACAGTGCATCAACATCCAGCATCAGCGGCCAGGCGACGATAGTACATCAACATCCGGCATCAGCGGCCAGGCGACGACAGTGCATCAACATCTGGCATCAGCATAGGGCCAGGCATCAACATTGGCATCAGCGGCGACGATAGTACATCAACATCTGGCATCAGCGGCCAGGCGACGATAGTACATCAACATCCAGCATCAGCGGCCAGACGACGATAGTACATCAACATCCAGCATCAGCGGCCAGACGACGATAGTACATCAACATCCAGCATCAGCGGCCAGGCGACGACAGTGCATCAACATCTGGCATCAGCGGCCAGGCGACGATAGTACGTCAACATCTGGCATCAGCGGCCAGGCGACGATAGTACATCAACATCTGGCATCAGCGGCCAGGCGACGATAGTACATCAACATCTGGCATCAGCGGCCAGGCGACGACAGTGCATCAACATCTGGCATCAGCGGCCAGGCGACGACAGTGCATCAACATCTGGCATCAGCGGCCAGGCGACGATAGTACAAAATTTAGCATCAGCGGCCAGGCGACGATAGTACATCAACATCCGGCATCAGCGGCCAGGCGACGACAGTGCATCAACATCTGGCATCAGCGGCCAGGCGACGATAGTACATCAACATCCAGCATCAGCGGCCAGGTGATGGTAACAATGTGCAGTTGGTTTGTTGGTTATTTTAATTTTAGGGCGCATCGACCAGGTGTGGTCATTTAGTGCCCATAGCAATGTTCAGTGATCGGCCCGACGTCGCCAACATCTCACTAGTCTGCTTCGAGAAAAGCGTCACTGAGCATGGCGCGACAAACATATCGAATGAATATCAGCTAATGCATGCTCACAGAACCAAGCCCACTACATGCACAGGGAACATTCTGCACACGTTGTCATGATTAATGAATTCCAATACCACTAGTGACTGCCTAAACCACATGATGCACGTTGTTCCGCGATCTTCAGATGGTCTGGCGCTCAGTAGTACAGCATTGAACATTAAGTCCCCTCTGTCCTGCAAGACTGGCTTCAAGACGCAGCACGCGCTATTACTAAGTGCCCGAATGAGAGCATCAGCCAGCAACTGACCATATAAGGTCGGAAACGTGGAAGTGGGACCACCGTATCGGAGTAATGGTGGCACGCTACGTTCTCGGTTAAACTAGGGTGACGGATACATGATCTATGCAATAAATAGGTTCTGTGATGGACGAACCCTAATCCTACAGCACAAATGGAGAAACATTTAAAATACACAGATCCCATCAGGATTGAGAGCCACGAGTGACCTGGCTTGCCTTTACCCCACCCTAGCTCAACATGAAACAAACCTGACACTTGGTCAGGTCAACCCGACCACCTTTCAACTGAACCCAACTCATTTGATAACATAACTAGCATAATCCAACACAACCTTATACCAGCAATTTAACTTCACACCAAAAGAACCTGAACCAATATTAACTCAGCACTACATATCTAATTAGGCCAAGCACTGACTAAACAGTTTGCGATGTCAATATATCGCAGGCTGACTCGACTTCCATTGACCCGACAGTCGAGCCGGTCCATTCACTGTCGAGTCAATGGACCGGCCTGATCGGCTGAAACAGACTGACAGCCTGAACTGACCACCACCAGACACCCTCTGACAGACTGAGACCTGGGGCCAGTTTCACGAAAATCTAAGACATTTAAAACTAGGAGATGTAAAACTAAGAATCTTTTAAAAGCAGTCTCATGAAATGCAAGATGTCTTAGTTTCAAACATCTTACTTTTTCGATTGTTCGTAGATATTGTCTAGAGGTGGTTTCTTAACGTGTGTGTTACTGAAATGTTGGGAGCACGATAATGTCTTATTCGCGTTGCAAATAGAGATCTACATCTAATTGCAATACATTATAAATGTTCAACACACAATGTGTAAGATAAAATTAATGAAGTGCTTAAAAAACTACGGGTTGCGATCGCCGTTTTTTAACTAGTTGTTCGTTTACAATATCAGCTGACTGGCCGACAGCATTAGGGCATACCGATAATAGATGGCGAAAGTAGCTGCACTATATGACGGAGTTGGGGTTGAAGATAGTACGTTAATTCCTACATTCATTTATCATGCGGAGCAGAAGCCAGCAAAGCCAGAAAAAACTGAAGTGTTCCGAGCAATATTGGACAAGAAAGAGGTGAGCATGAATCTGACAAATAGTTATATGCTGAAATGATTGGAGAACGATACAATTAGTGGTGCAGGTAGTCAGGGGTCGGAGGATCCCCTGAAATCCTTGTTGTGGCTCTGCATGCTTTTAGGAGGGCACTTGCAACCTCCCTGTGAATGCTGACTTCAGGTCTTTTACTGAGCAGGTCAGTGAAATGGGATGGCAATGTAATGGATCCGTGCCAGATTTATTTGGTTTACGTATGGGGACTATAATTTCCTCCCGCCATGATGGCGGAAATGTGCCTGATGTCCACATTGCATTTAGGGCTTCCAAAAGTGTGTCTAAAGCAGCAGTTGATAAACGTTTTATGATATCATTATGCAGAGTGTCGGGACCCTCTGCCACACTCTTGAGCGTGCCGATTGCTGCGGTTAATTCAGAAATGGAGAATGGTATGTTGTACTGGAGGACGTCTGTGGTGGAAAAATCAAGAGGCCGTGCCACCGATCCTTGTGTCTCAAACATTGTTCGTTATATGTGTTTTCCGAGTGTGCGGACAAAGCACATCCTATCTTGTCAGCCACTTCTTCCGGGTCGATGATGTCCTGTCCTGCCATGTGCAAGACAGGGAGAGGAACTGGGGCATGTTTCCCAGAGGCTTTATGCGGGACCATACGGTAGACAGTGACGTAGAACGATTTAACGTGCCTACATAGGCTTTCCACGAGAGTCGTTTCGCCTCGGCAATAATACGTCGCGCGAGCGCTCGTGCTTTGCGAAAAGCTTTTAGATAGTACGTGCAGCTATTATTATTAAATATGCGGAATGTCCTCTTCCTAGCACGGATAGCCTCCAGACACTTATCGGACCACCATGGGACTGGTGCCCGAATTGACGTTTCCGATGATCGAGGGATGTTCCGCTGGGCACTCTGCAAGTTTGCCCAAGTGAATGTTTCCACGGAGATGGAGGATTCATCACAGTGGCCGCGGAGGGTGCTTTCAAGGTTAGCTTGGAAAGCTTCCCAGTCGGCTGGGTAAAATAGCCACTTTTGTAGAAAAGCTTCCTGTGGGGGACACTTGGAACACATAAATTCCCCCCCTCGTACGTGTAACGGCAGGTACCACCGCGACTGAGATCATCGGTCCCAGCGCCGATCGGTCGCTGCTTACTCGGCAGTCGCCGCCAGCCGGGCTGTCGAGGCCAGTGGCTATTGTGACCCATCCCCTCCGGTCAAGTTGCATAGCTAACCCCGGCGCCGTCGGCCGCCGCTGTCGCCGATGTCTGACGGATGTTGACGCGTCAGTGTCTGACGGTTGGATGTGGCCGTGATGGGTGCATGGTGATGTGACAGCTTGTTATGGGAAACTGTGTCTGTCGCCAGCAGTGGAGTCGGCCGACCGGGGCCGAGGCTCAGAGGTGTCTAATGTCTTAGATAGGCAGTGTGACCCGCTAGTATAGTGCATTGAGATCGGGCATCGATCTCGATAGTTAGAGCCGCGTGGCGATGGGGTGGTCCTGGCGTGGGGTCAAGGGCGGTGGCCCTGAGATTACATAGGCGCCGAGCGAGATGGATCTCTCTCTCTCTCTCTCTCTGTCGCTAACTCTCTTAGTGAGTGGACGCTGCAGGGCGGCTGGCTGGTGGCCAGCCGCCCGAACTCACCCCTGAAGGTATGTCTGAGACTGACTGTCTGAAACCGCTGTATAACTGTTGAGATGTAACCTTGTGAGATTGGAGTAGTATGTTTGAAGATCGATATGTGTGCAAGTTGGAGATTGTGTGTGAACGTGGTTAACAAGAGACTCAGATTGTGTCAGGCTGAGTTTGTATGAAGACTTGAATGCATATATGTGTGAGATGGCCGAGAGCCATTGAAATTATAACCGGGGTTCACAAAATCGCAAACGCGAGGTCCCAAGACTATTTTAACGTGCCTAATGGAAGTTTACCTCAGACAAAGTGGGAAAATGTCTGATAAGGGTCTGCAGGACGCAAAACTTCATTACACTTTGAAGGTCGTCGGCCAACCGTAACTCGATTAACGAAATGAGAGTAAACAGGAAAGTGGTCGCTGTTTTTGGGTCACTATCAACCGACCATTCTAAGACAGGTGTAATTTCGGGACTACAGAGAGTGAGGTCCAGCACGGACGTCTGTCCATTCGTAATGTAATGTGTTGGTGTTCACGTGTTAAGAATGCATACAGGGAAATCGCTTATAAAACGTTCCATTGCACGTCCACGGCTAGTAGTCGTGGCTGAGCCCCAAAGAGTGTGGTGCGCATTAAAATCGCCACACACCATCACCGGAGGTGTGAGTTGAGCTGCAATTTGAGAAAGATCGGAAAGTGGAAACTGTCTGCCCGGTGGTAGGTATATGTTGCATATGGAAACGGTACGGTGGTGCATTACTACACGAGCAGCAATGCACTTAATATTTGAAGAGAGGTACATGTGTGAATGGGACAAAGTTGTGCACAGCAATGAGCACACCGCCATGTGACACGGTGCTAGACGGTGCGTCTTTTCGTAAAACAGTGTAATTTGTAAGCTGAAACAGAGCACCTGGCAGTGGCGTCGCCACGAAATTCTTCCAGGGGGCGAGATCGAAACGGGGCCTCCTGCTCTCCGAAAAGGGGCCTCCATTGTGTCAGGGCCTCCTATTCTTTTTAGGCCCTTAGTATGATTCGGGAATGGGAAACTGAGGGCTGGAGGGCCTCCTTTTCGTCCTGGAGGGCCTCCTTTCCATCCTGGAGGCCTCCTTTTCGTCCTGGGGGCCTCTTTTTAGTCCTGGAGGGCCTTTTTTCGTCCTGGGGGCCTCCTTTTAGTCCTGAGGTACCTTCTTTTCGTCCTGGGGGCCTCCTTTTCGTCCTGGGGGTTTCGTTTTCGTCCTGGGGCCCTCCTTTTCGTCCTGGGGGCCTCCTTTTCGTTCTGGGGGCCTCCTCAAATTTCAGGGGGGGCCCCCAGTCTCACGGCAGGGGGGAATTGCCCCCTCTGCCCCCCCCGGTGGCGACGCCCCTGGTACCTGGAGCCAGTTTCGTTTCCTGAATGCGTAAAACCGATGGCGTCCGGGAACTTAATACAGTAAAACATGAGCGTGGTCAAAGGATATAGTTATATACACTGGATAGTGCATATCACAAACCCAGCGACAGCTTGGTGAATTAATAAGAAAAGAAGAACATGCACCAGATAATTACGTGTGGATGTCATTATTGCTAGAAAAGTGGGACGCGGTTTTATAATTGAGTCAGAGTGCTGTATATGTAATGTACTAAAACTGACTAGAGTACAGTGACTAGGAGTAGTTGTAATATAAGAAAACGCTAGTGTTAAAGCTCCGGTTCCGTCCTCCTTCAGAGGGTGGGCGCCACTGATGACTCCGGAGGGTTGTCTCTACTTTGTCCCAGGGACTGGGTTCTTGGACAGCAGCGTGGTGACCCCTCGCCCGGTGGAGAGCTGGTTATCGGAAAGCCTCTTTTCTGCGGCCCCAGCCGGGGAGGAGGCGGCGGAGGCCCCACCTCGTTTGCTGTCGGGGCCGGCCCCTCCACTCGCCGTCGTGGTGATGGGGTGGCAGGCCTTGTGGGTGGAGCCTTGTTTCCTTGGTGGACCTTCACCCGGGCGCTCTCCATCTGAGCTAGCCTGGCTCGCTTGGCTTCCCAGGCCCGCCTTTCGGCTTCCTGATGGTGAAGGTATACCTCGGGTATCTGGATTGATCGGTGGGACGGTGAGGGAGGCGCGGAAGTGGGTGTTGAGGGCGGGGGCGAGGCGTGAGTCACGGAGACTGGATAGGATTCCAGAAGGGATGATGTGGATGCGAGGGATTTCAAGGTGGCAGTGGTGGGGGTGCGTGGGGGAGGCAAGGAGAGGTTGGAAGAGAGGCCGGAAGTAGGGGGCAGGGGTTTCGGGACAGGTAACGTTGTAGTTTGGGATAAGCCGGACTTAGGTGGGGAGGTCCGACCGGGCCCACTGGACCGGTTGACCTGAGTCCATTCCTGGCCTGCTAGTGCTGCTTGGGAAATCACTGAGTGGTTGTCAGGGCATCCATACGAGGTGGGTGAGATTTCGGTCGCTTCTGTATTGCTTCGGGTTTGTTGCTCTCTCTCTCTCTCTCTCTCTCGCTCTCGCTCTCGCTCTCGCTCTCGCTCTCGCTCTCGCTCTCGCCTCCGCTCTCGCTCTCTCGCTCTCTCGCTCTCGCTCGCTCTCGCTCGCTCTCTCTCTCCCTCGCTCTCTCGCCTCTCGCTCTCGCTCTCTCTCTCTCCTCTCTCTCCCTCTCTCCCTCTCTCTCTCTCTCTCTCTCTCCCTCTCTCTCTCTCTCTCTCTCTCTCTCTCCTCGTAGGCGACGTGAATGGCACTCCGAAAACTCAGAGAAGAGAAGTAAATTGTTCGATAAATTCGGACGCTGCGTTTGACTGTACATGTAGTGGGGCTGTTGAATCATTCTTGGTTTTTGCGGAGTAAGATATTCTAGGGTGCGATTTCACGTACAGGTCCCTAGCTTCTCGAAACGATATCTTGTCGGTACGCTTTATTGAGATGATCTCTTTTTCTCTCACATAATTTGGGCACGTACGGTCGTACGAGGTGTCGAGCTCCTGCCCTTCACCGCAGTTAACACAGAACGGGGTTGGAGAACTAAACGCCTCAGCAGAGTGTTGGTGTGAGCCACACTTACTGCACGCTGGGCGGTTGCGGCAGTACTGTGTGGTGTGACCGAATGATTGGCACTTAGAACAACGCATAGGACTTGGGAGAAATTATTGGACCCTCACACGCACATAGCCTACTCGTATTTCTGGAGGTACATCGGTCATGTTGAACGTCAAGGTGACGTTGTTTGTCTGAATTAGGTCTGGACCCTTCTTTACTTTAATTGTCTTGCGTCGATCACTCCGAACTTTGAAAGCCCTTCTACAATTTCATCCTCAGATACGTCTCTCAGATCAAAGCAGTTGATGATCCCCACGATGTGTTCTTTGTCCTATGTGGCTCTACAGTAATTTCAATGTTTTCTTTTTCCTTTTTGCCGTTCTTCCGCACACAGTATACAAACTCAGACGAAGTAAGTGCTATGTCAGCCTGTTCTGAATTCGCGAATTCTACTTCCAGAACGCCATCTTTAAGTTTTTGACACCTCAGAATTTCTCCAAATATATCACAACCGTCCTTCCTGTGGAAAGGGGACAGCGACGCGAGGCTTTTATTTTTACCTCTGAACACGAGAATGCGAGGGCCGGGGGTAGATCCCCTGGGATCTCCGCGTAAGTGGAAGTTGGTCTGGCCCCTGCGAGAGAGACCGGGAGTGTTTTTGTTTGATGTGTGTGCCATACGGTTAGTGATGTTTCCACTCCTCGGGCGCCCCACCACATAGGGGCCCAACAGGGGGACGCCTGGGCCCCGCGGACCGGAGGTCGCCAGGCACCCGAGGAGCTATACGGGGCAGGCGACGCCATCGCCCGGTCGGGAGAGAGATAATCACCACCCCGACCGGGACACAGCGCCGCCCACCACTTGACCCCGGCCGGCCGGGCCGGCAGGCACTGGGAAAAGTCCCAGGCCCCCGGCCCGAGGCGACCAGCCACTTGGCCCGCGTGAGGCCCCACGGGCCCGCCCGCCCCTGCGGGGTATCAGGACCAAAGAGGTGTGTTGGTCCCCCGTCACAACTAGCACCGTGCGACGGGGGACCTCAACCTCCCCGTCGCACGGTAGAATAAAATGTTTGACGGATGTTTTATTCAATCTTGCATTAGTTTTTTTAGTGGTATTTTTGTTCCTTCTGCATGTTTGTGTCGGAGTATGTGTGGAGCCCATTCTATCTAGTATGAATCCTGAGTGCAAACATGTTTTAAGAGATGAAATCCCGTAAGAAGTGCCTTAATTCCCACCCTGATCACAACTCCCTGTCTTGCGGTGCCGTCCATTGTTCACTTTGTTTGATGTGACCAAAAATTATGATGTGTATTACTTATGCATATTACGTAGGCACTGACTAGGTACATATGATTTTCCTGTCGGTTACTGGCAAATAGATACAATGCATACAAAATAACATGTCCATGAAAAGAAATCTGTTCGCACTCCGACTCCAAACCCGGAAGGTAAGTTTCTCATCCTGATTACAAGCGGCCACCAAATACAATTATCACATCAGTTTTAATAACGAAATAGGTTTTACTGTCCACGATGCTGAAATAAGTCGAATTAAACTTACGAACATCAGTAAATTGCAATACGATTTCTGATTTACGTGGAGACTACTCAGCTCTACTGCATATGACAGCCGACGAATGAATTGCCAGAGAGCAAATTGGCGCTATGGTTAAATTAGCGAAGGATGCGGTTGTAAGCCAACTTGGATAATGGATGTCGGCCAGGTTCATCATTCCATACCTGATGCTCCCGATATGCTCACACCGCACAACTAGTAAATATTCACAACACACCCCATGAGCAGGATGCACGCGCACCAACTGACTTGTTGCTTGCCATCTATTGGGATTTAGGTTTCGGAATATAAAATGGTTTAAAGAAAATTATACTAAAGCGATCCGTCTAAAATCGTTTAATTCTCACCATGTTGAACAATTATTGTGCATTAAAAAGCTGAGAAAATTGATTGAAACTAATTTTTATGAATAATAAAAGTTCTTCGATGTACTTGTTTAGTTCATGTCTGGAATGTTCAGTTGAAGCAAGGATCGACTTGGAAGGATCAAGAGTGGCTAGACGGGAGAGCAAATTGCCGCTGTAAAACCGACTGCTGTTGCTGCAAAAATGGTCATCGGTCACCTCAACACCAACTCCCGGCACGGCACAAGAACCAAGAACTGTCATCCACAAATCATATTTCGTCGTCTTCCAGCTGTTGATGGTCCTGAGCGTCCAGAAATAGCGCGAAGCGCGTGCTCCTTGCGCTGCCGCATGAGTGCTGCCGCATGATCGCTGCAAGGTGGTAGTGAACCATGACTGGCTCCGGCTATTGGATGCGATCGGAAAGGATGAAAATGAGAAGCACGGACAAGGATCTAATCCCGGACTTCTTCTCTGTTCAGAGAATATACAAGAAAGCACGGAGTGATTGCCATCGACACAATACTATTCTGACGTTAGGTCCCTGTTTATTGATATTGCCCGCGCTGCTGGGAATGTCTAGAGGTGGGCAGCCGTGCGTTAGTTGATTGCATGTAATGGGACTTGGCTACTTGGGCGTCCCGCTGATTCTCGTTTGATCAGGCAGGATGGCAAGACTGATTCTGAATTCAGTATTTGCCATCAGTAGTTGCCTGTCGTTTGTAAAGCTGCCACTTATTCATTATCAGTAAATCTATCCCACATCAGGGTTTCCTCTGAAACGCAATCGTGGAGGGGTAGCCTTCTAAGGGCAAAATATACGTGCGCGGGAGGGGACTAGATTTCATGACAACTAGAAGAAGAAAAAATTTCAACACTAAACAGTCGTTGGGTTTGCTTAACCCGTACATCCTCTGAGGGTCTTCATCCGCCCCCCCCCCCCCAGGTAGAGGGGGTTACTATTTCTCCCCCCCCCCCCGAGACCGAGTGTGAGGATCTGACCGGAGAGACGGCGCGGGTTAAGGCAATCTATATGTGATCGAATGTTGCATATATCTAGAAGGTGCTATATATGTGCTAAATTTCAGAACAAATCTGCCTCTTCGGTGTGTGTGTGGTGGGGGGGGGGGGGGATCAAGTCAACTTTATCCTCGTTACCCCCTTGGATCCGCTAGTGTGCCTTTGTTTTGTGCACCTCCTCTTTTCATCTTAAGGCATAGTCCTCGTGCCAAGCAAAAACATATCTTTGACAATAGATGTCTTCTTGTTTCAGCAAAGCGAGAGGAGCTTCGCCGAACGGGCCGAGCGGGCTCGAAGCCACTGGATGCGCTCGATGAAGCCATCATTGTCATCATTGTACATACGGTAGGTGTAGTTCAGTCGGCGTATAGGGGCGTATCCCGGAATATAATATTCCAGGAATTGCACCTAGTGTCGCCTCCAGCTAAAAACTCGTAGAACGTGTAAGAGGGTGTACTCGTGCCTTCTCGGAGGTGCGTCTTGTTTTGACCGGAGTTATGTCATCTTCCAAGGAGGATAAATACCCCCGGTGTCCCCTCCCCTGCCATTCGCTCCTGTCGGTGTGCAATTTTTAGGCAGAGGTGTCGTATGGGAATAAGGTGCCTCATGACCTCTGCTGGATCCGGTCCTGTCAACAGGCCAATTTTTCTGATATCTCATAACTACCAAATGACTGATTTTGGCTTAATCCTGGCCATCAAATGTTAGGGATTAAAAGCTGAAGTACTCTGAAATCCGAGGAAGAAAAGGAAATTGCTCCCCTCCCAAATCCGGTCGAAAACCAGCCTTCCGAATCGGCCATTGTGTACCAGTTGAGCCAAAAGCCTTCCACTCATTGCTGTAAAATGTGTTTCAGGAAAAGAGGACTCGATGATATCTGTTGACGGAGGACTAGTATCCACCGGCATTCATGCTCCGGTGGTTGAGTTTAATTTGCAAATGGATACCGCCGTACCAGAATGGTACGAAGTAGTACCAACGTTGGCGCCAACGCTAGCAACAAGCGTTGGCACCAACGCTAGCACCAAAGCCACCAACGTGGGCACCAACACTACCACCAGCGCCACCAGCATTGGCAACAACGCCAGCGCCAGTGCCACCAGCGTTGGCACCAACGCCAATCCCCAGCCTAGCGGCAGGAACCGTACCAACGGTTCCGGCTTCTTGGAGCTTCTACAGAAGCCGGAAGAGGACTTAAGTGCGGAAGAGTGGCGATTGGTGGGTGATATTTACCGTGCCCGAGCATACAAGGCAATGTACGGGCACTACAGCACAGTTAGACACCAGTAGGTGTCTGTGCTGTAATGCTGTAATGCTCGTACATGGCCTTACAGTTACACTGTTGTAATACTATTGTAACTGTGCTGTCAATGTCTCGATATGTTAAATGTGTGCTGATGTGCTCGTACACTGCTTGCCTGTTTCTATTCTGTTATTTATTTTCCTTTTGTTTACTGCGTAAAACAGAATGAGACAGTCGTGAAATACAAGGGTCTGGCATGACGAACTATATTTTACATTCATGAAGAACCATGCCGTGCGGCCAATGGCCATTCCAAGTATGGCCGTTAGCCTAGGCGGTTGGCCAGCTGGATCCGTCGCGCCATGCCGCGACGGCGCTCCGCCACTCTGCCGGCGTCACGGTCGGCAGCTACCGGCTCGCCCTGCTGGTCGCCCTGCTCGTCGGCCCGGTCCGACAGTAGCAGACGGGCGGCACGCTGCGGCTCCACCTCTCGCAGCCAAATGCCGTCATCTCCTGCAGCGATGCACAAATTGTTCAGGATGCAGCATGTCCTATGAAAGCGCAGGCATAGCTTGAATAACTAAGTTTATTTTCGAAGCTTTCGTTTACTCCGAGTGAACTGGAACTATAGCTAGTTATATGTGTGTGTATGTATATATATATATATATATATATATATATATATATATATATATATATATACATATAACTAGCTATAAGTACGTACGTACATTATATATATATATATATATATATATATATATATATATATATATATATATATATATATAAAAAATATATATATATATATATATACGTACGTACGTATTATGCCCGCAGGAAATCATGGGAGTGGTTTCGGCTACTAATCGTCTTGCGTTTTCGGATCGAGATTTCTCGTTCTCGTACTATGCTTAGCTTGGAGATTAGAGGGGGCTGAACATAACGTCCCAACCCGCGAGACGGGGTGTGCGAATCGGAGACGATGGTTAAGATCAATTTGGCTTCGAGATAGGACCGATCAATATCTCGATGTATCAATTCATGCGTCCACTATTCTTACATTATCACTCGCGCTGTCCTCGCGGTGCTACGCAGTCGCAGCTGTTTGCTATCGATTCCTGGCCACCTCATCTTTATCATTCCGAACGCGCGGTCCACGGTGGAGCGCGTACGAGCGTGCACTTGGTTGTAGCTGAAATATAAAATGTCATCGTTACTTTGTGCCATAATGGGCCCAACCTATGGTGAGTGTCATCGAGAAAATTAAGGTGTCCATTGAATTGATTTGTTATGGAACAATTGTGATCAAGGTCGAACTAAGATTTTTGTTTTACAAGGGCATTACACGGGATGTGTTAGGGTCCTCAAATTATGTGCTTAATAGCGACGGCAATGCACCCGGTTTTAACTTTCCGAATATATAGATGGAAGCGTCTCGGGGAGTCCAGATGGAAGCGTACGATGGTGGCAGGGGTTTTAGCGTGGGTTAAACTTTCAATATGGGCTAAAACATGGGCATGCATGTCCCTGTATGCTCCATTGCCTTCACAACTCCTTGTGCGCTCTGGTGCCCCCAACCTCACCCCTTTCTGCCGCCGTCACAGGGTGGTCGAAGGGCGTCATGAGCCTGGGGAGAGTCGGGTACGCGGAGTCGCCCAAGAGGACTCTGGGCGCAATGCTCTGGGCAGCATGTATTCTGGAATCCAGAGCATGGAACTAAAATGCGAGCAATACTGTAATCTGATCGTAGGTCGCATAGCCAAGGGTGCAGGGATCGGTGCAAGGTGGAGCCAGGTCAGAAAAGGCAACGTCTTCCCTCCCAACTTCGGAAGAATTTAACAATAACTCTCCGGGCACTGGAACTCCAAAATGGTTATTGCCACCTCCATCTCCTATGAATCCCAACTTTGGGACAGTTTTGGTGCCAGTACACATGACGATAACTCTATCGGTCTATTCGCTGAATTAAAGTCGTACGAAAATCAGACAAAAGTTCGTTAAAAATACAGCGAAGCGAAGACAAACACACAATTGTAACTAACGCACGATCGGCTTGTGGTCGTAATGTTTCTCGTCGGTTGGTTGGTTATTGGTTTTACGACACATCGACCGCTGGGTCACGTAGCGTCGCCAATTTCGCACGCCGATTGGTCGCGGGCGAAGAGTAGCGACAGGTGATTCGTGAGGTAATCGTGCATTCGTCCTGGTGCATGCACAGATATAAAAATAAACTCCCCTCGCCCACCAGAGATGTCCAGGACATTCAGGGACGTTTGGTGGTGTCGGTTGATGAATCTGTCCTCGTTCGTCGGTACCCTCAGGCGCTAGTGAGTGCCGTCAATGCACCCTGCGAGATAATTGGGGATGAAGCAACTGAACAGCGTCCATACACATCAATTGATATGGGCAGGGATGGCCGAGTGGCTAAGGTGTTTGGCTATGGGTACTAAAGGTCCCAGGTTCGACACTAGCGCCGCTCAGGGCATTTCACAATGCAAAATCTTGCGTGCGAAACAGTGTGGGCGGCGCCATTAACTGTGAATGTGCACAAAGTGCGCTGTGAACCACCTAATAAACAAACATACACATCAGTTGATCAACCTTTATGTCGACGTTTCTACGGTTGCCAGAGTACATTGACTTAAGTTGAACTGGGATAACAGGTTTGTTTATTGCAGGCCCTCGACGCGACCAATCAATTTGTTGGGGGTGCCAACCCGAATCTGGGACCGAAGTGCGATTTTGTTGGCCCGGTACGATTTTCGGGCCCCGGCAAGTTTTTGGGTCTCCGCAGTGTTTATTTTATCCCCCATCCGAATCTTTAGGAGCCCGACATATTTTTTTGGGGCCCCAGAGTGATTTTTCGCGTCCTCGGTGCATTATTTCCGAATACTGACGCAATTGTTGGGAGCCACTATTCATCAGGGGGCCCCAGTTGTTACTGGCTGCACACCCAGTTGTTGCACCCCCAGACAAATCGGCTGGATCAACCCTAGTACCACTGGCAGCACATCACGTATTGAAAAACAACACACCTGATTCATTTTATCATCACAGAGTGTGCGAAACCTCCAGTACGAATATATGCACTTATACATTGTCCACCTCTTATATATCCACCTGGTAGTTTGCCAATTTGCCAATTTGCCAATCTTGTGTAGTTCACCATCTTGCAAAATCTAGCATGGGTTATGCGCAGTATTGCAGCAGCCGTTTTTGCGTCTGGTCGCGCTGGACGTGATGTGGCTGGGCGTCAGTTTTGGCGCGAAATCGAGTGATGCTCGATAGCTAATGTTCATTCCACACAAAAAGTAGGAACTACATATGAGATGGAATGGAATAGTTCAAATAGAAGACGTCTGGGATCCCAGCCATGGGGAAGAACATCTCAGCGTGACGACGGAAATCATCAGCGGTGACAGGCCACTTGATGGCACCCAGGTTGGTGGCGATGAGTGCATCGCACACTCGGTGCAGCACTCTGCAGACAGTGGCCTTACTCGGGACATGCATATCCCCCACCGCATGATAAAATGAGCCTGTGGCAAGAAATCTGTACACAACGTAGTGGTTGGTCAAATTTGGAAGCATGCGAATACAAACTGAGATTGTCTGCTATAAGCCAGTATCTAGGTGGGTATCTAATGCGCCTGCCGAGCACACTTCCACGGAAATTAATATGACTCCTATGACGTTGCATGGAAATATCCGAATAGAGAACTCTCGTGCGTCATATGCAAAATCCATGGCGAACTCATTGGTTGGGAGTAAATTGGCATATATAATGCAATCGTTTCTTCTAATTGAATATTGACCTCAGTGCCAATAGCAGCTGCTCTGCTGGTTCCAGCGCAATACTCCGACGCGTTGAATGGGCGACGAAAGGTCCCACCTGTCGTAGCACTACTTCAGCTATTGCTGGGGACAACCGAAACCTTTCTCTGAAATAGATGTATGCTTGATTCATATGTGGAGCCTTGCATGTTCAGATCAAGGAACAGGTGAATGCAAGGGCATCGGTATCTGGAACTAATGGGATAAGGGGATTTCATTGGATACTTTATCGAAATACTAAATTATTTACTTACTTAAAGTAGGTTGGTGAGGGCCACCTCATGTTGACCCTCTCACGGAAGATCCGTCTTCTCTGGCGAGTGAGGTCCAATCTGTCCTCTTCCACAGTACACGAAGATAAACGCGCAAAGTAAAACGTAAACTGCGCAACACTAATAATTGTACACCGAATAGACTAACACGTTCAAGTAATTTGCGAGGAAAGGAATAGTTCAGGCACACTGCAGCCCTACATGCAATCTACACAAGAAGTATGTGCTTCAATTCTTGCTCTTGAACCTAAGACATTTGGGCGAATTTGTCTTACAATCCAGCTTTCATGAAGCAGAACCGTCCATTTTGTCTTGAATAAGTAGAATTTTGTCTGGATTTTTTTTTCTTCTTAGTTTTACATTCTTCTTTCTTACATAAGACTTTTTCATGAAACTGGAAAAGTCGTATTCAAGACAAATTTATCTTAAATAAGACAAATTGATCTTCGTGAAACTGGCTCCTGGACCGGCTGGGGAGACAGCAGGCCTCGTTGGCCGCCCCGTCCCGGCACCAGCTGGTACATGGTGTCCACGGTGGTCCGACCTGACACTGGACACTAACCTGGACCGGCTGCGGGGACAGCAGACTTGGCTGGCCGCCCTGTCCCGGCATCAGCTGGTACATGGTGTCCACGGTGGTCCGACCTGACACTGGACACTAACCTGGACCGGCTGCGGGGACAGCAGACTTGGCTGGCCGCCCTGTCCCGGCATCAGCTGGTACACTGTGTCCACGGTGGTCCGACCTGACACCGGACACTAACCTGGACCGGCTGCGGGGACAGCAGACTTGGCTGGCCGCCCCGTCCCGGCATCAGCTGGTACACGGTGTCCACGGTGGTCCGACCTGACACTGAACACTAACCTGGACCGGCTGCGGGGACAGCAGACTTGGCTGGCCGCCCTGTCCCGGCACCAGCTGGTACACGGTGTCCACGGTGGTCCGACCTGACACTGAACACTAACCTGGACCGGCTGCGGGGACAGCAGACTTGGCTGGTCGCCCTGTCCCGGCACCAGCTGGTACACGGTGTCCACGGTGGTCCGACCTGACACTGGACACTAACCTGGACCGGCTGCGGGGACAGCAGACTTGGCTGGCCGCCCTGTCCCGGCACCAGCTGGTACACGGTGTCCACGGTGGTCCGACCTGACACTGGACACTAACCTGGACCGGCTGCGGGGACAGCAGACTTGGCTGGCCGCCCTGTCCCGGCACCAGCTGGTACACGGTGTCCACGGTGGAGGCGACCTTGAGCGGAGGTCGGTGCGGCAGGGGCGCCAGCTCGCCGCCGGACGTGGACCGGACGCGTCGCGCGGCACCGGCCGGCGGCAGTAGCGGCTCCGACAGCAGCGCCTCGGACGACAGCAGGGAGTCGGCCGGCAGTAGCGTCTCGTGCACTCGCACCACGTGCTGCTGGTCGGCCACGGACGGCGGGCCTGGCGCCGCTGCCGCCGCCGTCGGGCTCGGCTCCTTGTGCTCGCGCACATGGCGCGTGTAGGCAGACCGTTGGATAGTTTTAAACATGCAATGCGGACAGGAGAACACCAAGTCGTCTGCCTCGCCCGGATGTTTGGTGCGCACATGCTTTTTGTAGGTGGTGGACTGGATGCAGGAGTAGGTGCAGTGGGGGCACTTGTAGGGCCGCTCGCCCGTGTGGCGCATCTTGTGCCGCCGCAGGGTGTTGTGGTCGGTGGTGGCGTAGTCGCACACATCACACTCAAACTGTTTCTGGCCAGAGTGCTGACGCGCGTGCATGACGAGGGAGGAGCGGCAGCTGAAGACGCGACCGCAAGTGACGCACTGGTGCGAACGACGCTTCTCGTGCACCATGTCCTTGTGCAGCTGCAGGGAGCGTCGATCCGAGAGGACCGCGTCACAAACGTCGCACCGGCACGACTCAATGAAGGCGGGATCCTCACGGTTGCGGTGCTTGGCGCGATGGTTTTGGAGCTGCTTGCTGTTTTTGAATCCCTTGTTGCACGTATCGCACACGTGTTCCCGCATGTAGCCGTGTGTTGGCCGGTGCTGGTTGACTAGCTGACTGTATCGGGTGGTCTTGTAGTCGCATATGTCGCAGTGGTAAAGGTCGCAGTCGATCTGGTGGGTACGCCACAGGTGGAGCGACATACTGCGCCAACGACTCTCCTCGTGGCCGCACTCGGGGCAGCGCCAGTCTCCCGGCCGCTCCGGCACATGACATTGCTCGTGTACATGTAGTTTGGCACGATCACGCAGACGCAGACCGCAGTTTGGGGCCTCGCAGCGGAATAGGCCCAACACGCGCTCCACGCGTGCACCCTTGCCCAACACGCTGAGACCGAGTGTGCGGGCGTCGCGCGGCCGGCCCTTCTTCTTGGGCAAGAGCGCCTGCCGCAGCTGAGTGGGCTTGAGAGCAGCCACCTGGTTGAGAACGCGGCGCGACTGGGAGACGGCAACCTCCGTCGGAGTCGTCGTGGCCCCTGGTGTGCCGCCGCCGCCGCCCATCCACAGCACCTCTACGATAGCCGGCGGAGGGGAGCGGACGGCTCCAGACTGCCGCCGCCGCCGCTCGGTCTCCGAGCCGGAGCTGGCCGCACCGCCGGCAGTGCGCGTCTGCACGCCGGACTCCGAGCTGACCACCGCGTCCGGCAACGCCGCCGGCCGCGGCTCGATGCTAAGCCGACCGTGCACGTTCACGAGACACTGCACCTCCGGCGTGGTGCTCACCACACGCGTCGGCGGCTGCGGCCGAGATCGGCGCGATGTGCCGGTGCCCAGCACACGGTCCAGCTCGGAGCGGTGCGTCTCCACCAGGTGGTCGGCCACGTCGCGCTCCTGCAGCGAGATGAACGAGCAGAGGCCGCACTTGCGCGCCTTGATCGTCTCGGTGAGTTGCTGGCAGAGCGTGGTCAGACGCGAGGTGGGCGGCGCCGTACGAGCGGCAGCCGGCCGCGGGACGATCTTGTGCGGCTGTGAGTAGGGCGGCGGCAGTTTGGCGGCTGCTGCCGGCGGCGGCGCCGGCGCCACCTCTGCTAGCGGCGACCTGGCTTCCGTCGACAACGACAGCGAGAGCGGTGGCGGCGGCTGCGGTGGCGGTGCAGGCGGAGGCGGGGTTGGAGGCGGTGGCGGTGGCGGCAGCGCGACCGGAAACAGCGCGCCACCCAACATCTCCTGCTTGTGGGGCGACACCAACTTGTCAGCCAGCGTCGAGATGGAGTCGGAAGAGTCCGTGTTCACAAACGGGCTGACGTCGAGCGGCGCGCCGGCGTGTGACGTCACCGGCACAGGCAGCACCTCCAGGTCGGCCGTGTTCAGCTGCACCAGCGGCACGTGATTGCGCAGGTATGACGACATGATGTCGTAGTCCCCGGTGGGCCGTCGCTCGGGCAGTATGATGGGCGTCAGCGTGACCTCGTCCTGGCGCACGCCGCCGCGGAACGACTCCATGGGCGGCAGCGTGGGCCGCCGGCCGCGGAAGTTGAGCTCGTCGCTGCCAGATGGCAGGTCGATCGCCGGCAGAGCGCGCTCGCGCCACGGCCGGATTGTGGTGTCCCCCGCCGGGGTGCTCAGGTCGACGTCGACAACGATCACCTCCTCAGAGGCGTCGGCGGCAGACTCTGGCGGCTTGCTCATGCAGGGGGCGCCCACAGACACCGACACCTGACGGGAGATCAGGATCAGTAGAGGCCATTATACGGTAGGTTGGGCTCGTTCATCCATCCGATGGCTGACGGGACAACAGAATTAGCAGAGGCCATCATAGATCAGGTCGGGCTCACCCACCAACATCGACACCTGACAGTCAGCGCAGGCCAACACAGATGACCATATATCGCGACAGCACATTGACGGTGAGTATTCTCTATCATGGTTCAGGTCAGGTGATAAGATATCCTCATCCCTCAACACCCAAGATATCAAAATTACGTAAAATTCGTACATGGAAGGTTAGATAATCGCTGCTTCTCGACGGAATGGTGAATCAATCTCGCAATGCTGCACTTCAGGTAGAGGACAGGATGTAAGCACAAACCGGGACCAAATCGGTGGTGGGATCGTGGAAAGCCACTGCGTTTCCAGGACATTAGCGGCCATAACATGAAATCAAGATAACCTGACCTAGATACGATGGCTAAGGATGGTCGCAACACCAGTAGTTCGTTGGTTATTGGTTTTACGACACACCGACCGTTGAGTCATGTAGCGTCCCCAATCTCTCACGCCGATCGGTCGCGAGCGAAGGGGAGCGACTAGTGAGATTTGAACCCACAACCTTTCGATTGTGACAGGCGACAAGCGACTTACCCCTAGACTATCCGTCCCCGCAACACCAGTAGCATACGGATACTTATACCTCACTCACTGGCGGATCAGAGGGGGGCATTCCGGCCCTGGCGCCCCGAACCACTTAAAACTGGGGGGGGGGGGCATGGTATTTTTTTCACTCCCCCGAAACCGACAGAAGTAAAATGCAGTAACCATTGCGGAGTTCAAAAATAGCGTTCCGAATGAAAGATTATCGGAATTTTGAAGAGATGATTTAAATATTTTGAAACCTCAGTATGATAGATTTACTATATGATATGACACAGTAAATCCTGGCATACATACAGATTTCCATGCTGTTCAAGTCTTGCTTACAGCAAGAGTTGACGAAGTCAGCAGTTTCAATAATCATTAATTAGATTGCTTGTTGAGTTTAGCTTAGCCAGCAACATGCAAAAGGACAAAATCAGCCGGACTTCGAAGACCGAATTTGAACAGGATGTGTGGCTGTTTTGTGCGAGTGGCCACCAGTTGAGCCCAGTTGAGCCGCCTGATTTGCATGTTTGTGGCGTAGGTTGCAATCTGGCCCCGTTACTGAGATGAAAAGGCAGGCTACATTGACGAATTTTTGGGAAGATGATTAGCAGAGGCGCATTGAGATCCTGAATAAAAGAAAACTGATTGGCATACAGGTAGGGTAGATTCGGGTGGCAGGACCGGGCACCTAACTTTAAGCCCCTCTGGGTAACTGGTGACTTGGAGAACGAAAATCAGCATGGAAATACTCTGACGATAGGTTAGTATTTTCTTTCGAATTTGCTCGATGAAAATTGTATTGAACTTCGGTAAGCTGCACCATTGTTTTTAGTCTGAGAAGTGATGATGACTAATTAAATGATCTTAACAAATTAAGACGGCATCTTCTGACAAAGTTGATAAGGAATAGGCGCCAGAAATCGAGGATAGTGAAAGAAATAACAGTTGTGTGGTATGAATTATGAGCAAAAGTGGCACCCTGCTTACTTCACACCCCGTTATGCCCCAGCGACATATTTGGCTAATTGAATATACCGTCACGTTCGAGCACAGCAGAGATAAAAAACGATGTTCCGTTATGGAAGAGAAGCCTCCAGTGAAATATCAATTTCAAAGCAATAGGCGACGTACCAACATCCAAGTACAAAAAGCCATGGATACCAAAATACTATCCGACCCTGAAAAACTGCATGCTATAACATTATACTGCAACATTATACTCCATCATCAATCTAGCGTATCTAGTCCACCGGTTTGGGGAAGGGGAAACTTTCAGCGCGGGTAATCCCCTCAACGGTATACCTAGGATTTGCGTCAGGGGAAGGAGGAAATTGACCTGGAAGGTGTCAACTACCCTTTAACTACAAATATCTTTTAAAGTCGCCGGATTTCGACCACTTTTTGCCCAAAGGGGCCACGTAATGACAACATTAATATTCTGTGGAGTGGATCCAGCCTACCACTAGCATTTATAATCCAAATTCAACCACCTCCCCTTGTTTAAAGTGTTTTTATTCTTCAATCCATTGATGGCTAGATTGCACTGTTAACCCTCCCAGTCTTTCCGGTCATATACCCACACCCCTCCCCCCCCCCCCCCGTCTCGGGGGTGAAACAGACCCCTCTAATCTACATACTAAGCGTCGCCTAAAAACGAAAGAGGTGTCATCGGAAAGCGCTCGACGAGTAGGGCCAGACATCACCCTAAATTGTTTCCCCCACAAGTGACGTCACCAGGCGGGTCTTGATTCCCACGACTTACACATGTTTTAGCTCCAGAGTTCATTTCGGGAGATATTTGAAGGGAAAAAACTATGGAATCAGAAAAGGAAGGCGAAGTCGACCATGGCCGAACATTTTTTGGCCACCCAAAAATCAATATTATATTAATAATACAATATTATCTTTTTCATTTCAAACTAGTGAGTTTTAATTTTTTTGATGGTTCTAATGGGTAGAGCGGGACGAAAAAAAAAAAACACTGTTCGAAGTCAGCTCCTCCCATAAAAAAATGCTAACTTTAGCCAGAATCTTGCTAAAAAAAATAAATAAAAAGAATGCTAAAAATGCTCTAACTTTAGCCAGAATCTCCAATGGGCAAATATGCAAAACTAATAAGTAATCCCAAAACGGGGGAAAATATCAAATTCCTCTAGTGCTTGTTGTTTAGTCCCTAAAGATAAGCAAACACTGAAAGATTCATTAAAATATCTTTATCCGTTAAAGCGTAACGATTGGTTGAACTTTTCTGGAGATGATCTTGCCTGATCTTGACTAACTCGTTGACCCCAGATGACCTGACCTTAAAATTAACACATGCCAAATTGATGTGGGAAAAGGTACTTCAAATTTCAGCGCGCCGCCGCGCGTCATTCTTTCACTATCCGCGGAAAACCTTAGGGGGCGCCTATCAACCCCCCGCACCGAGACTGGGCGGGTTAAACTTATACCCGTCCATATAACCTTGAAATGTTAAATTGTTCAATTTCACAAATTGTAATAAATCGTTCAGTCGTCACCACATCAGCGTTCGTGTACGGGTATACTCACTATGCTCGTCCATGACATTCGCTACACTTCGCGAGTTTCTGTGGTTTCTGCCAGGCCACGTTTTGATAATTGCTGCCATGTGGCGGCCTTGTGCCATATTTCACGCCATAAAATGCTTCGCATCATGATTCGTTGGAAACATTCGATGGATTTAAGTCGACCTAATTTTCTCCAGCATTTTCTGGTAGAAAATGAATCCGGATACTTGCCGGAAGTCTGAGCATTGATGTATGTTCCTCATCATTTTGTTTAAATAACCTCCGGATGGGAAACCAAACCGTGACAATATATGGAACGTATTGTTTTTGAAAACGCTCCACATTCAGCATAATGTATTTTGATGAAGTCAAGTTCTCGTATGTGCAAAGGTATATTTATACATGTCATGTAGTTAGACCCCCCGTAATCCGCAATTTTATTCAATTTCTTGGTGACAAATTCGCCCATCCCGACCAGTCTTCATATTCGTGGACATTTTGTATCAGTCGCCCCATCGGAATAATCTGTTTTACCATATGCCCTGGTAAGTGTCATGAAATTGATCTTCAACTCACTCATTGCACAGCCCCATTTGATGGGGGAAGATAACTTCCCCCCCCCCCGTACAAGCCGTTTGGGGACAGAGACCCGTTAGGGGGACATTTTAACCTGGTAAGACCCCCTAGATCCGCTAGTATACTCACTTCACGACCGCTCCGTCGTCTTGCTGCACCAGGAGAAGACCATAAATGGGACAACTATTAATGGACAAGAGTAACGCCAGATTGCAATAATAATTAATCAATAATTGCAAAATAACATTTTGCTCAGTTGCACCTCTTTGGTCCCTTTTGACCCCTTTCGATCAGTTTTAGTCCTTTTTTCCTACCACCGTCATTTGACAGTAGCATGTGAGTGCCAGTTAGTAAGCTCGCGAGTTGTCGCCGCCACTTTTCCCGTCCGTCTCTGCTGCGTTTTCATGCAACTCGCCATCAGCGGATCACTGCACGGCCGGATATCCCCGTCCGTTCCAGCGCTGAATCGTCGTGTGTTCCAGTATCGGTGCCAGATGGAATAACGATAAATACAATCAGATGCGATAATCGTTAACGTAGAATACCCCAAATGCATATTTTATGACCTCAAACAATTCTTTCATGTGTCAAATACCCCGTGAGATGTGTATCTAAAAAGTCCCCACAAATGGGAAAGTCCCTTTTGGGACGCTCCGACTAGACATATGATGAGATGATAAACACCGAGATACACTAAAAAATGACGCCATGGGGTGAGGTGGAGTGGGTGGGGTGGAATAGATACCGATCCTCGGGCATGTGCTGTTCAACAGACTAACCATGGAAGCACAATGGGGCAAATAGTTCCCTTGGAACTCAGAATACAACACTGATTAGGAGAGCCTCAGTCACATTTCTGTCTTATTATATAATTTTCCCTTCATAGGCTCAACCCAGGTGGATTCCTGTGGGTCTTATTAAGCCACATAACTTTACGGATTTATGAGCAACACCTCTTTCTACACCAATATTAAAACTGCTCCCAGGCCCGCAGCCACTACCGCCAGCCACCTGTTCGATGGTGATGTTGTGCTGTTGTGGTGTGCCCGGCGCCGCTGGGTACTGGGCGGCCGCCTGTGTGTGCCGGCCATCTGGCGCGCCGTGCTCGTCCCGAGCTCCGCTCACATGCTCCACGCCGCCGGTCACGCCCGGCCCGCGGCCGTCAGCCCGCTGCTGCGCTGGCGCGCCCACCACCACCGTATGTGACGTCAGAGCCGAGTTGGCAGCAGACGGCACCGACAGCGACTGCGGACAGGCGCGGCGTTATGTGACGTCACGGTCAGAGCCGAGTTGGCAGCAGACGGCACCGACAGAGACTGGACAGGCGCGGCGTTATGTGACGTCAGAGCCGAGTTGGCAGCAGACGGCACCGACAGAGACTGGACAGGCGCGGCGTTATGTGACGTCAGAGCCGAGTTGGCAGCAGACGGCACCGACAGAGACTGGGCAGGCGCGGCGTTATATGACGTCAGAGTCGAGTTGGCAGCAGACGGCACCGACAGCGACTGCGGACAGGCGCGGCGTTATGTGACGTCAGAGCCGAGTTGGCAGCAGACGGCACCGACAGCGACTGCGGACAGGCGCGGCGTTATGTGACGTCAGAGCCGAGTTGGCAGCAGACGGCACCGACAGCGACTGCGGACAGGCGCGGTGTTATGTGACGTCACGGTCAGAGCCGAGTTGGCAGCAGACGGCACCGACAGCGACTGCGGACAGGCGCGGTGTTATGTGACGTCACGGTCAGAGCCGAGTTGGCAGCAGACGGCACCGACAGCAACTGCGGACAGGCGCGGCGTTATATGACGTCAGAGCCGAGTTGGCAGCAGACGGCACCGACAGCGACTGCGGACAGGCGCGGCGTTATGTGACGTCAGAGCCGAGTTGGCAGCAGACGGCACCGACAGCGACTGCGGACAGGCGCGGTGTTATGTGACGTCACGGTCAGAGCCGAGTTGGCAGCAGACGGCACCGACAGCGACTGCGGACCGGCGCAACGTTCAGGAGGGCACTTGGGCGGGCGTGCGATGTGATGTCGACGGCAGGTACGGCAGGATATCGAAGCACGCCGTGCGAAGTACGTCAGTAGTGATCAGGGGCGGATATTGGAGGGACACTGGTGGTATGTGCCTCCCTTATGGAAGGTGGCGCCCCTCCGGCTGGGAAAAAAAGATGCCCTTCCAGGAACACTCGAGTGGAGCCCCTCCCGCTGAACGGATATTTTTCAGAGGCAAACCTCGGAAAGGAATAGAAACCCCCTAGGAAGGAAAAGGTGCCCCTCCAATGAGGGGCACCTTTTCCTCCTGAGAGGCGCCTTTGCCACAACACATTTTCATCCTGAGAAGAAAAGGCGCCCCTCCAATGTGTTGTGAGCGCAGCCCCACCCCCGCTCAACGGATTTTCAGCCGAAGGAGCCTCTCCATTCGGACGGCATCAGCGTGGGTATGATCCGGCTGAGTTTTGACGTCATTGGCAGTGTGCTTCTGCATTTGGTCAACTCCAGCCTCACCACTGCCGACGTCCCCATCTCCTGGAAGCACTCCATAGTTTATCCCATCTTAAAATCCGGTGACCCTACCAGCCCATCCAACTACCGACCCATTTATATTGTCCCGATCATTGCTAAAATTTTGTCGCGTGCAGTCCATCAGTAGCTCTATGCCTCCCCATCTAACAACCACCGCCTCTCTCCTACCCAGCATGGTTTCTGCCCCGTTACTCAACGGAGGACGAGAGATACCGCGCTGATATCCATATCCGACCAGATCCTATCGGTCAATGATCGTGGTGATGTGTCTATCCTTTGCCTCCCGGACTTGTGCAAATGCTTTGATTTTGATGTGAGACCATTCAAAACTCTTGACCAAATTAAGCGAGCACGGTATTGACACTTCATGGTTTTGGGCCTAAGTGTCAGCCTCACTGACAGTCCGGGTCGCAGCCTAAGCTGGGTGCCACTTCCAAACAACATAGGAGTTTTTCAAGGCTCATCTCTCGACCCTTCGCTCTACTGCGTCTTCGCCAACGACCTCAGTCTGTTCGCTGAAGGCGCAGTAGTCGTCCAGAATGCAGATGACGCACACATTTTGGTCACCGGAAACAAAACTCGCATCCATAGTGACGTTGCCGAGTTGGAACACGTCCTGGCTTCCCTCGACGTTTGGTTCCGCAGTAACGGTATGAAAGTAAGGGAGGAGAAAACCCAGCTTATGGTCTTTGGCAGCAAACAAAATTTGCTCAATCTCCCCAACTTCACTGTTAGGTTTCGCAATAACAAATTGCACCCCTGTTCGGAAGTAAAAAAAATATATGGCTCATTTTTATCGCACCTTCAGCTGGGACTCCCATGTTTCCATCTTTACAAGACGAAGTTTCGGAACTTTGGCGGGTCTATAGCATTTCAGAGGTTACCAGCCACCATTTGTCATCTCGGCTATCGTCAATGCCCTGGTCCTCTCTCAGGTCCTGTACTGTATTTCGGTGCACGGAAATGATACACAAAAGATAGGTCTTGGAACAAACAACAAAAATAAATTACGGAGCAAAAGTTATCTTCGGACGAACTAAATGTGGTCATGTAACGAATCTGTTAGAGCGCCTTGGCTGGATGAGCACTAAGAACTTGGCCTTATACCACACGATGTACCTTCTTCACAAGGTGCACCGACTGCGGGAACCGATTTCATTAGCCGACACCATCTCGACAGTCGTCGATCGCCGTGGCCGTCACATCCGTCAGGACCGGGACCTGTACGTCTGATAGATCTGATAATAAAACGAGATACCAAGATCTGATAATAAAACGAACTACACATCGTAAACGGTTCCTTAAACCTTGCCCAAATTTGACCATTGGAAACTACTTGCAACTCCTGTAGAAACTATGGCATTAACCATAGCAAGCCCAATCTGGTGGTGTTCCTTCACAGGGCCACCACCAGAACGGCGCTATCAGCACTATGTCCGCTCATGACGCCTGACGATGCATTATCATCCCTCAGCTGGCGACACCTGGGCAGAATGCACCATTGTAATTATCCAGTAATGATCGATATAGGTGCTAGAATGGGCAGCATCTTACCAATGCTAATGATGTTAAACGTATGATTCTTCTTATTCAAAAGCGCCAAAAGATACAAAGAATTAATGTATTTCACCCACTGTGCATATTCAGTTGAAACCCTGTTCAGTTGTCCTTTAACAAAGCTCAGTGGATGAAGGATATGTTCTTTCTTTTTCCCCTTTTGAATACTTCCAATTGTAAAAGCAGCATAAACTTCAACTGTTGATCGTGAGATCTATGAGATGCTGAGTCCACGCTAGGTCCATGCTAGGTCCATGCTAAGTGTAAGCATGTGGCATCGACCCTGAACCCACATCTCAAGTAGGAAATTTTGATTGCACACCACAATTTCAGTCAACAGTTTAAAGTGCCCACAAAATATGCCACAACACCTGTGTCCTTGACTTGCTTGGCCACTTGTAAGCAGCCATTCCAGCCAGAGACGTTAATAAGAAGCACATAAAGAAATTTGACACACTGTGCCTAGACGGGAGAACCATTGCATGATTGTGATTTATCAATCTGGCTTGCCAGGCAAGACGGTACAATATAAAGCTACTGTTGGAGAACATGCATATAGCCAGTGAAGATAATTATGCATCCTTACCATATGTTGATGCTGATTTACAGGTGGCAAAGTGAGCTGATGCAAGGCAGTGGCACTGCATGTTGTTTCTGGATCCACATCCATTGCAGCCTTTAACATTCCTTAGGCCTGAAAACAAGGACAAATTCATTGAATAAAGACATAAAGACATAAAGACAAAAAAGATTAGTGCAACTATGAGCCACAAGGGCCCTTCTTGGTTGCACTCTGTACACTGAACCAGTTGCCCACCAAATATGTCAATCAGCCCTCCCTGTAATACTGAAAAGCAAGCCCTCTATTCTTATAATGATTGTCTATGCTGTTTTTAAAGATGTCCAATGTGATGCTACTGACAATGTTTTCTGGCAGCTGGTTCCAGTGTTCTACTACCCTGTTGGTGAAGAAAGTCTGCCTTAACCCTGTTCTGCTGTGGTTAACTTTAATTTCAAATTTATGACCTCTAAATGCATCATTTTTGTTCAATTCAAACATTTCCCCAAGATATTCCCTCTCCAGACCATGGACAAATTTAAAGACCTCGATGAGATCTCCTCTCAGCCTTCTATATCTAAGTGAAAACATATTAAATTTCTTCAATCTTTCCTCATATGCCAGGTTGCTTATGCCATTAACCATTTTTGTGGCCCTATTTTGTACTCTTTATAAAAGCCAACAATCTTTTTCATAGCTAGGAGACCAAGCTTGGATGCAGTATTCCAAATGTGGCCTGACATATGCACAGTAAAGCTTCCTGATCACTTCCTCACTTCTGTATGATACATTCCTAGTTATTGCCCCGAGCATTCTCAGTGCCTTCTTCCTGGCTTCCCTGGTCTGTTCTGATGCCCCCAGTATTGTGTTTAGAATAACACCTAAATCCTTCTCCTGTTGAGACACTGATAGCACTTGGCCACCCGTCAAGTATGGAGCCTTCATATGCTGCTTACCTACATGCATGATTTTGCACTTATCGAAATTAAATTTCATTTGCCATTCTTCGGACCACTTCACAAGTTCGTCTAAGTCTTTTTGCAACGACATATGCTCATCTTTACCTGTTATTGCCATAAAGACCTTCAAATCATCGGCAAATTTCAAAACTTTACTGCTTAGGCAACTTTCAATGTTATTTTCAAATATAATGAACAGTAGTGGCCCCAGTACTGACCCCGGGGGGACTCCACTAAGAACATTTTGCCATGATGAGCTTGT
Organism: Imbricaverruca yamaguchii; assembly: GCA_034440575.1. NCBI lineage: Eukaryota > Metazoa > Arthropoda > Thecostraca > Neoverrucidae > Imbricaverruca > Imbricaverruca yamaguchii. The sequence continues at coordinate 1,316,976 of JAOTOL010001582.1, read as the reverse complement.
ACCATTTAGCATCAGTCTTTGTGGTCTATCTGAAAGCCACAACTCTATCCATTTTAAGACGCTACCTGCAATACCATGGGACTGAAGCTGTATCATTAACCGTTTATGGGGTACCTTGTCAAAGGCCTTACTAAAGTCAAGATATGCTACATCAACCTGATTTCCCTGATCAAATTGTTCTGTGGCGAAGTTCAAAAAGTCCAAGAGGTTTGTGAGACACGATCGTCATTTTCTAAACACATGTTGAGTATCTTGAATCAAGCTGCTACATTCCAGATAACTAACTATTCAATCCTTGATAATTGATTCGAGTACCTTGCAGACTAGGGATGTGAGACTTACTGGCATATAGTTTCAACTTTTCCTCTTTCTCCTTTCTTGAAAATAGGAACTACAATTGCCCTTTTCCAATCGGTTGGAATTTCATTTTGTGGAACTGATCTACAAAATATTATACTATGTGGAAATGCCAGTTCCTTTTCAGTTCCCCGCAACACCCTAGCATAAATATCATCAGGTCCTGCTGCCTTGTTTGGCTTTATTTTCCTGATATGATTGTAAACAACATCACTATCAATGAAATCAACATCATTCGTCAGATCCCATGTCACTGAACTACGGTGTACGGTCGGCAGATTGGTCATATCTTCCAATGTAAACATTGATTTAAACTGCTTGCTCAGCTCCTCAACCATCTCACTATCCTCACCCAATGTAGTCCCGTTTACTTCCAGTGGACCAATTGTGCTAGAAACTTTACTCAGCTTGTAGAAACTAAAGAACTTTTTACTGTCCCCATTATAGTTTCTAGCTAAATCCAGTTCTTTTGCTCGCTTTGCTGCTCTGGTTTTTTGCTTCAGTGTCTCTAGCTTTTCGATACGCCTTTAGATTAACGACATTTGAGGCTTCTTTAAAGACTCTAAATGCAGTTTGCTTAGCCTTAATTGCTTTTATCAAGTCTGGTGTAAGCCATGCTGGCTTTCCTACCCCTCTTTTGCGTCTTTGCTTTTGGGGGACATGTCTAAACTGAATTTCCTTCAAGTAAGATTTGAATTTTTCCCACATTTCACAGGCATGTAAATTGGAGAATTCTTCTTCCCATCTGATGGCACTTAAAGCCGCTGTCATGCAGTCAAAGTCTGCTCTGTTGAAATTTGTAACCTTTACCAAATTATCCTCGATAATTTCACCTGCATGTGCCTTGAATCTAACTATGTTATGGTCACTTCTTCCCAGAGTTTCGCCTACGGTCAAGTCTTGAACCAAGTCACTTAAATCCGAGAATACAAGGTCCAAGAATGAACCATGCCTGGTAGGTTCCCATACAAACTGGTGTAAGAACAGGTCCTCTTCAAGACATTTCCTAAACATTTTGCATGATGGGGAGCCAACACCAGCATTTTCATAACCTTTTAGGTTAAAGTCACCAAGAACAAGGCATTTCCTCTTAAAGTTTCTACTGATTTCCTCACAAATCACCTTGTCAAGCTCCAGTTGCTGAGAATATGGCAGGGTTCCTGATCGGTAGAAAGCTCCTATCCTAAGAGTATTGCTGAGAATAATCCTATGCAAGGCACACTTTCCTTATAACTTGCTTTCAAGAACTTAGTAACCTTAAATGCAGACTGTCACGAATTTTCCTTATGAGACTTCGTCACGTACGGATTTAATTTGATTTGCTTTTTTGCATTTGGCCTGATCTGTGGTCTCATTGTTGACCTATACCGTTATTTTATATGTAGTGTGATTCTTAAATGCTAAAGCAGTGATATCCCTTGCTATTTGAAACATTCAAATCAACATAGTAGTTCTGGGGATATCCAGGAGGGTAAAATCTGTCCCTGTTCTACTACACACAAATTGGAATTCAGGACACTACTTCATTTCAGAAAGAAATAATGACATAAATAACATGAATGGAACAAAAACAACTCCAGAAATTTGACATATAGGGAACACTGGACAAAGAATCTTGTCTTGGATTTTTGGAAACTAATCACTATAGTCATCTAAAGCATAATCATAGCATAACTCAAAACAAAACAAAAAAATTATCACTTTCATTTTGTGCTGGAAGGCTCAATGATGCTGTTTGACATGAATTGGTGGTATACCTTAATCAAATTATTGTAATTTTCGTCAATTTAAGTCATGTGGGAATTGTCCATGGACTATTTGCCAGCCTGTCCCAGCCACAGAGTCAGCCTCCCTCCCCACACAGACAAGATCTCACTAAAAGTGTTATACTCTGCAGACCGAGAAATGGGTCTGGTCCTGTGGCTCTACTAGAAGAAACTCAGTGGAGTTTGGTTGAGGTTTGATGAGACTTACCACGGGAACAACGAGAGGGTTTGGTGGGGATATCAGCTGACAGCTGCAAGTGTTGACACAGCATTTGGTGCAGGCTCATAATTGGAATAGCTGTCCTTGGGTGTTGGTTGTGGTATGCAGCTATTTTTTGGGGTTATTTTCCATTGTATTGCTAGCAATATATTTTTTTTCATTTGAAATGGATGATCCTGTAATTCCTCCCATGTATGAAGATTGATTTGATTGATTATTTTGGTTTAAGGGCGGGCCGACTACTAGGTAATTTAGCGCCCATCGTGTATGAAGATTAAGTGGCTTGGCGGTCAGCTTCGGTTCAGGTGGCACATGTGGGGAATGTACTGTGGTGCACCTGCACAGTCAAGTAGTTATTTGGGTCTTAGGGCACTTTTACCAGAGTTGATCATTCATGCCCACCAGCTGCATAGTTGATGAAGTCCACAAGATCAACTGCTATATACTACACATATAAAGTTCATAAACTTTGTCTTCATCAAGTGTTAATGCTTAATAAGAGCCACATGGGTCCATGCCAGTGAAGCCTATTCGGAAGGGATACCAGAAAAGTGCATGCTCACACTCCTATCAATCCATTATTCCAAGTTCCAAGGGAACCATATATCTTGGCCTATCTGCCACCATTTGCCTGATATAACATGGCACACTCCTCAATAATTCCAAACTCCTCTAATCATGTCCCATTGTGTAGTGTTGAACCCACTGCTATGCCAGTGGATTCAACACTATATAATAGTAATATATACAGTATAATATAATAGTAATAATATAATAAGTAGTGTTTGAGTTCACCACCAGTAGATGTCGCCGTGGTTGTCCCCTCATTTGGGCTATGTAAGCCCAATACAGTTCTCGTTCTGACTTTCTGGTGTGTGCATCGTGCCCTACGTCGGGCTCGGATGGAACCGAACCATGGCGCAGTTGGCAGGGTAAAGAAAAGACCAAGGGCCGCGCTCGTCAGATCGTATATTGGCCAGGAATAGATCTGGCCATCGAACATATCGCCAGGACCTGCCGGCCGTGTCAAAGAGATCTGCCATCCCTCCAAAGGGAAACGCACCGCCGTCACGAGTCCTCCAATCGTCCCTTCCAGCACTTATGTGCTGACTTAAGTCAGTACACTGGACAATACTTCCTCGTCGCAGTGGACCCATACTCTGGCTGGCAGATGGTACGGACGCTTGGCACCAATGCCACTGCAGCCAGACTCGTGACAGAGTTACGGGGCATATTCTGCATCGCCGGCGTACCGGAAATCCTCTGGTCGGACGGTGGCCCACAATTCACCGCCCGAATATTCCAGGAGTTCCTGACACGATGGGCTGTGCAGCATCGCGTCTCGTCGACTCACAACCCGCAGTCAAACGGACGAGCGAAGGCTGCCGTAAAGCACACGTCTACGTTAATCAGACGATGCTGGGACGAACGCTCATCGGCCCTGGATCCAGACGAGTGGGTGCGCGGTGTGACAGCATCGGAATTCCCCGGGACCGGATGGCCGTTCTCCAGCACCTTGTCCGGACATCCCGTGCGGGACATGCTGCCGGCACACAGACGATGCTTCGCGGCATGCTGGCAGCGCACCGCCAATGATGCTGAAGCTGCTGCCGCTACTCACCGCGACCAAGTGGAGGCCCACTACAACCAGCGCGCGCGTGATCTACCGGGACTTCAGATCGGCAGCCAGGCGGCCCGGCAAAATCCGTCGACTGGCAAATGGGATCGATGCGGTGTTGTAACAGAGGTTGCGGGACACCGTCGATACTTCGTTCGTCTGCCAGGTGAACGAGTATTAACACGGAGCAGACGTCATCTGCGTCAGCGATACGCCCACGCCACGCCGGACGAGGTTGAGTCGGTGTCGTCGCCGGCTCAGGTACCAGATCCGCCTCCGTCCCAGCCTGGGCGTCCGGCACCACCGCCGACCGCCGCCATGGGTGCGCCGCGGCGATCCGATCGTTTGCGCCGGCGTCTAGAACGCCTCATAGAAGTGATGCATTGCGTGCAGCCGGGCTGGTGAGGGGGGTGAGGCCATAATGTGTGCGTGCACGAGATGGCATCTTGTGATATAAATGTCACTTACTTTTGCTCGGCTCAAATCTGTCGTTTAATTATTTTGGAGCAGAAGCAATAGTACTTTTGTTTAATCACATCACACATAAATGCATTATATATCATGTGTAATGTCTAGTGAGGGGGTGTAGTGGTTGAGTTAACCACCAGTAGATGTCGCTGTGGTAGTCCCCTTTCTTGAGCTGCGTAAGCCCAATACAGTTCTCGTTCTGACATCCTGGTGTGTGCATCGTGCCCTACGGCGGACTCGGATGGAACTGAACCATAATATACCCTATATAGTTAGCATAATACTCAATTCATCAGTATGATCAAAAATATTTGTCACACTCTCCATGTGGTCATAAGGTCCCATGTTGGTGCTTTAAATTATTGGTCTGTGGGGGGCAAAGCCAACATTGGAGGGCAGTTCCTCAACAGCATGAATAACTACATCTCTGCCTGATAATCAACCCATACCCTGCAGGACTGTTGTGCCAGAGGCAGATTCAGAGACAAGTGCTCAGTAAAACTTTCCTTTAATACAACCAGTGCCCTTCCAGGAAGGCTTGATTGCTCCCCTCATTTTGCTCAGCCAGAAGTACCCTTTCAGTGTGCCAAGGTGCATGCCCCTTCCTCCACTGACATATTTTTGGCTAAATGTATCCCTTCAGATATGTTTTAAGGGTATACTCCTGAGAAATGGCACCCCAGACAAATACCCATCCACATAACAATTAGCAGATCTGCCTCTGATTAGGATATAGGATGCACACACAGTACACATATGCTGTGAATTACATACATCCCAATCATCACTTTACAGACATCTATAGTGCATCCAGGATTCCAATTTAATTGGGTACATATGCCTAATATCACACAAAGTTTGCAAAACAATGGTACAAGTTAGACCTCAAAAGCACAATTACAATGTTTTGAAGGTGTTTCACCATTTATACCTACTCATCATGGACCCAGTATAATTTTGCACCACATTTTATCCAAATTTATCAACAACTTTTCATTTTACATTTCATTCCAGGGCTAAAATGGGAGCAGACAGCACACCTGATCTTTTGCCCATATACAACTGCTTATCTGCCTCTAGCTGGGAATGGCTAAAAAAAGAGTGGAGCATGAGGCAAGTTATGCTCCACTAGCTAGGTCAATGCATGGAGGTAAACTGGGTAATATTGTGCTTTAAGATGATAACAAAATAAGTTTCTACTCACCTTTGCTGATATTCTTTAAGTACTATCCCTAGCTAAGTCAATCCATGGAGGTAAACTGGGTAATATTGTGCTTTAAGATGGTAACAAAACAAGTTTCTACTCACACAGCTGGTATTCTTAACAAACATTCTTAACACATTTGCTGATATAACAAATTGCCTAGGCTTGGCTAGGTTACATTAGTTTAGGTATAGTTAGAATTTCCTTTAATTCAAAAAATGGCAAATAATTATTTGGTAAAAAGCAGCTTGTTGTGCTAAGTTGGGCAGGGCTAGGTTTTTATTTGAAGGAAGCTTCCAGAACATGCATATATTTCTTTACAATTTTGCAAATCTACTTTCTGTATTTTTTATCCCAATGGATGTTAAGCTAGGTTAGGTTAAGTTATGCTACATTAAACAAAAATGATGTTACGTTACATACCTGAAAGCTCTTCTTTGGTGTTATTTTGTTAACAACCTGAAAAGTAAGCATCTGTGCAGAAAATGAGTGGTCCCATCATACTAGTCACCTCGATACATATTGCATTGCAATTATAAATTCAAGCAATTCAGAAAATATCTGGAAGTACACATTTTCCATGCAATTTGTGTGAAACTTATACCATGGTTATGTTAAATGATAATAATGGCACTCTTTTATGGTCAGGATGTCACCTTCCATTATAGCACATCCCCGAGTGCAGGGTTAAAATATTGGTTTTTTGTTAGGTGTGAGATATCAAAACGAACATAGCAGGGTGTCGAAATTTGACACATAAGTAGTGTAATTATGACTGGACCTATACCATTTGTCTTTAGGTCTATAATTTATGAAGAGCTATATTTCATAAACGAGGTACTGTTAGAAAGGAGACATGAATAGTTCATATCCAGGAGCAGGATGCCGATACTTCTTGAAGAAGGATGTCGATTGAGTTTTCAGAAAGTCGTAAATTCCACCCTTTTTCGCGAATAATTTATCACTGCCCGTGTGCCACATCCCCTCCCTCTGCATCCGCCATTGATTAGATCACATGGTAGGTACATCATGCTGAGACACTTTAGGCAATTGGCATTAATGTTCTGAATGGAACGAAACCAGACCAACCTCATATGTAGTGATGGCTAAGAATGCATCACATTTCACTGCACAAATCCAGGAAAACGGAGTTGTTTACGTGCCGATAGATATAGAACAAGTGCGCCGTAATTGAACACAGCATCGTTCTATACTTTAAACGGCCCCTGTCATCCCCATGCCTTCCTGCGTGTCGGCTCGTATGTTACAAATGACGTCAATATGGGTTAACACTCTTGGGCCGTTTCAATGGTTTCATGCATTTTAAAATGGAAATATTTTCAATTCAATTCACTTTCTAAATCCTATATTATCACGTGTGTGCTTTTGGAATCGTATTGAGCTGCTATTTTATCATTCTCAGTTAGGCTGCGAATTAGGAGACGAGAATCACGAATGAAGCATTTTAGGGGCATTCATTTTCTCAATTTCTTAGATGGCGCAGTTGAGTAGCGCAGTTGTTTACATAGCTAGTTTACTAGCGCAGTTGTTTACATAGCTCACTCGTAGGTTGTTTTGTGGTTGGTTTTATGTCTGTCGCAACTTGTGTTCGATGTACGTGCGTTTTAGTTTTAGTTGTATTGTATAGTGTTCTGTTGTGGTGTGTCTTTATCATCTGGAAGAAAGATATGGAAAGAATAGATTGTCAACCAACATGCTTATGTTTCCAAGAGATGAAAATCATATTAGACCTGGTTGACAGTGAAAAGGATCTCATGGAGTTAATCCAACCAGCCCATCCATTTGTTCCAACCATTGCCTCCAACCATTGCCTTCCAACCCACCATTTCCTCTGATGATTATGATCCTAGCCGCGGATGCAGCTGAAAATATTGTCAGTGTCTACACCTGCCTTTTCTGGTGTCATACCACGAATTAGCCTGCCTGTCAGATCTGTATGGTATGGAGTGTTGCATCATGCTTGTCTGGAGTGCTTGCTGCGTTTTGGAGCATCTTAAGCATCAAGACACAAAAGATCGGTGTGACTATGAGCCACAAGGGCCCTTCTTGGTTGCGCTCTGAACACTCAACCAGTTGCCCACCAAATCCGTCGATCAGCCCTCCCTGGAATACTGAAAAGCAAGCCCTCTATTCTTGTAATAATTGCCTATGGTGTTTTAAAATATGTTCAATGTGCTGCTACTAACAATGGTTTTTGGCATCTGGTTCCAGTGTTCTATTACCCTGTTAGTGAAGAAAGACTGTCTTAACCGTGTCCTGATGTAGTTAACTTTCATTTTGAATTGATAGCCTTTAAGTGCATCATTTCTGTTAGATTCAAACATTTGCCTAATATATCCATCTTCATGACCATGAAAATTTTTAAAGACCTCAATGAGTGCTCCTCTCAACTTTCTATATCTAAGTGAAAACATGTTCAATTTCTTCAATCTTTCTCACATGCCAGGTTGCTTATGTCATTAACCATTTTTGTAGCCATATTTTGTACTCCCTAAAAGCGAACAATCTTTTTCATAACTTGGAGCCAAAGCTTGGACACAGTATTCCAAATGTGGCCTGACATGCACAGTAAAGCTTCCTGATGACTTCCTCACTTATGTATGATACATTCCTATATATTGCCCCAAGCATTCTCAATGCCTTCTTCCTGGATTCTTTCGTCTGTTCTGATGCTCCCAATCTTGTGTTCAGAATAACACCAAAGTCCTTCTGCTGAGTCACCGATAGAACTTGGCCACCACCATCAAATATGGAGCCTTCATATGCTGCTTACCCTATCTTCATATCTTATCTTTGTATAGCTAAATAAAGAACCAGTTCAATTAGTTTAATGCCACTTTTATTCACATGAATTTTAACACGACCGTCATCAGCAAACTGGGACTGGAGCAGGACGGCCTTGCCGCCGTTGCCGGCTTCGTCGCCTACAAAATGAGGAGTCAATGCATCGCTTGGCTGTCCGACGTCTGAAGCACCGGAGGCGCTCCTGGCCGTTGTGTCCAGCTCTTGGTTAATCACCATCGGTCGCGGCGGGCGCTGCATGCCACATACGTGGTAGAGGGCGATGTCAAACCAGTTCAATTATGATGTCTGCTTCATCATGGACTGAACCTGCACAGGCGACACCAGCATCGTGAGACCCGGGGTGGGCGCCATTAGTAGCCGGCAGCCGAAGCTAGGAGTGTGGCTAGTTGTGTGAGACGGAGGCTGACTCGAGTTAGTCTGCATGTGCGCATCAGCTGGATGCGCAAGAACTCTGCTCGGCAGAGCGCAGGGGCGGGCGTCTAGGCAGGCCCGCCATCATGTCACCAGGAGCGACAGGATGTCCACCCTCACACTGCCGGCCATGTGTCACCGTCTCTGGTGTGTGTCGTATCGTGTCGCTCGGTTCTGCCCTTTGTAACCGTATTTGTTGTTGCCACCGTGACCAGGGGTGGACTGGCGGCGCCTCCTGTGTTGCCCGTTCTAGCAGCACTTTGCATTGGTTCCATGCCGCCCGATCCTGCCGTTTTGTTGGCGTGTTTCGCTGTTGCCACTGTGACCACTGACGGGTTGGCGGCGCTCCCTGTGTCGGCCCGTCCTGGCGGCACTTGACTCTGCTGTCGTATCGCCCGGTCCCACTGTCCTCTTGGCGTGTTTTGCTGCTGCCGCTGTGACCAGAGGCAGACAAGCTGCGCCCGTCCTCGCGGCACTTGACACTGCTACCGGCTCTGGTACTGCTATGAAACGGGTGTGGCGTATACCATTTCATTGTTGCTCATGAGGCCTATGATCATTGATTTGAAAGAACGATATACAAAGTCTCTGCTCCACGAACTTCGATTGTGATCCTTCATTCATGCTCTGAATCGGAAACAGCACATAAGCAGACTAAGTCGACTACGCGGACGTGTAGGAGTGTTTTGAATCATCCAGATCTAGTTCTGAACGCATTGTTAGGGAATGCCGCCAATGCATGCCTGACCACTTAGCACCCCACACCTGACCGCTTTCCAGTCCATCCGCCGAATGTAACCTCCGAACTAGAGTGAAATTTTACATACTTTTTGGATGGCTCAACCCCCGCTTACGACTGGCGTGAGCCCACCTCCCCCAATCCATAGGCCTTCCTGTTACCTCCAGGCATTGCGTCTCCCAAATCGCTTTCTGGAAGTTCCCCCCATGTTGTTGAGCTGGTACGGAGGTTCACAGATGCCCCCATAAAAGGAATGTCTGTCTCTCACGTGCTCCCTATGGTCCTGTCGATCTGAAAAAGAAACGATTGTCCCCTTCCTTGCCTCCTAAATCAGGGGCACCGCCGCATATAGAGGGGTTGAAAGGCCTTTCGGTCAATTAATTTTGGCATGCAGCACCATAAGCCCAATGCTAAATTGGATGTACATTAAGGTACTCGACCCCCCTCCACCTTATTCCATCATGGCGACGACCACACTTCAGATACGTCCTTACTGCATTTCGCCACGGTAAGATGCTAATTCTTTTCCATATTTGACCTGTCCTACCTCGCTTTGTACGTTCTTCCGGGTATAATATGTGTATAAAAGGTATTGGAGATCCCTTCCGGGACTATGACGCTCTAAGTTTTGCACATGCACCTCTTAAATCCTCATTTTATCCCCCGTATTATGCATACGCTGCGTATATTCGACAGCGTGTTAGCGGCTTGGGCCGTATTAAGTGGTACCTCTGATGACGTTATATAAGGGCCTGCGCAGAAAGCTGCGCAGTAGGGATGACGCCACCTCGTATATATCGTCTTGATTTAAACCAACATGTACTCGAAAATGTTTCATTAGTATTATTATGAAGAGGAGAACCAGTTTAATAATACGTTTTACTACATTTCTGGAACTTTAGCAGGCATTGTTTAAAGTGTGCTATGGAGATGTGTACAGGGACCGGAAATGACGACGTGATAGAAGAGGACACTCATTTCCTGTTAGTACTTGGACCACCGTGACTTTTCTTTCATAAGATAGGGTGACGGGCCGCGAGCACTCGCTGTCCTGCTTTTTTCTTAGCCCGCAGTCTTGTGATTGTGCCAGTCGGGGTCGGTGGGGGCAGGTGAGTACCTTGGTTCGGTTGTGGTCATTGTTATCAGTTTGCGCTTTAGGCACATACAGGGCTCAAAAAAATGGTTTCGTGGTTGTCGTCCAAATCCGGAATAGGCTTGGTGGTTGTCACCTTTTGTGCAAACGATAGCATTATGCTACGTGACCCGGAACAGGGGTTCCCAACCTGAGGTAATGCGCCAGCTTGTGGAGAGGGGTGGGGGTGGGGTTATAGCGGGGTTTCGTCAAACCCCGAGTATGGAGAGTACTGTGTACATTTGCCAAAAACCTGTGCACATATATCGGCAGGAAATACTACACGTTCTCAACCTTGAAAATGAACTTTGGCTATGAGGCATTCTGAATTTGATACGGGGTAATCACGAGGTTGGCCTAACCCAAAGTGGGTAATGATAGCTCGAAAAGGTTGTGATTTCCTGGACCTATAACAAATTGCGTCGCTTACCTTTATACAGAATATCTTGGAGCCAATTTCCTTTCCGGCAATTTGGCGTCGTTATTGTCCAAACAAATATTACATCAAAATAGGTATATTATTTAACACATCCTTGACTGCAATCAAGTTTGTAAACACGAGAAACACCGAAAAAAAACATGATGTTCGCTCACCAACACGCAGGTCAATCTTAAGTACAACAACTGGATACGTATGTGTGCCCACCAAGTATGCTGCATATGCGGCGAAGTTTTCTCGCCAGCGTCAAAAAACTCAACGGCATCAATGGCATTCCACAAGATCGGCCCTAATGTAGCAGGACAACATAAATTAACAATCCAGAGAGGTATGTGCTTTCAGTGAGTACCTCATAGTTGGTATAAACCAGTATGTTAAACAATATTTACAGTTAATCATAACAAGGAACAACGCTGTGAGTAGTTTCTACTCATTTTAGTCAGAAAAGATGTACGATTTTCCACACTTATCTCGCTTGTGACGGGCGATCACTTTCCCCTCTACCTGTTGAGACAGAGTAGCGCGCACGAAGTTGTCCAGGTGAGGGTGTTTCTTTAACACAGTCCCGATCAGCCAGTCCGCATGTGGCACGCTTGGTCCGTTCCAACGGATCACTAGCTCTTTTTCGGCGTTTTTGTGGCTCAGTACCCGCGATGAGGTCATGCCAAACACATTTTTTACTGCAGATGCCATACTCTCTACAACGCTTTCCGCTGGGCAAATCAGCCACAACCTCACCACGATCGAGAGGTATGGCATGAACAGCGGGTCTTTTTGGCACCATAGGTCCTTGAACAACTTCTGGTTGAATCCAGTGTTCAGGCGTTTCAGCGCACGGAAAGTGGCTTCGATTGACTCCGATGGGATGGGATCTTTGGGAATCAATGACTCCCGCTGTAGAATAGCCAACGCATGTGCTACCTCTGCGACGACGGATGATGTGGACGAGTTTTGCATCTGCTGGAGATCCGCTGCTTGCCTGATGTGCTGCATGTTCTCCTTCAGCTGCAGGTTGTTGCAGCCCCGCGTCTGCCCTCTAGCATCCACACCGTGCTCCCGACTGGCGCAGTGGTATTCGAGAGCTCGGGTGAATGTGGAGATTTCCTTGACCTGTCAAAGGTTAACATCTCTGTGTAGCCTCGTCCAACACTCAACACACTACATTTTTCTGATCAAATAAAGACCACGAAAAATTGAGACGATACATTATTATGTAAATTACAATATCGTACATGGAATGAATACAATTCTCATTCGCGAATTAGTATTTTACCAATTCGGGAGCTCATCATGAATTGCTATACGAAACAGTCTTCTGTGCCAAAAACAGTTTTATATTCTGCTGTAGTACAGCAGACTGAATTATGGAAACACAGGTAAATTGTCCATATAACAAAAAAGAAGGTTGAAAATAATTTCACGACCACTTAATTTGTTAGCCTTTTTCTTGGTCACTGTTCATCAGTATCTTATCACTTCTAAGCACGACGCTTTTTTATTCACCTGGTGTTGTTGAAGATTCGAGGCGTATTTTGAATAGCTGGGCCAGGATTCCACCATTTCCTCGCTGTCCCCTTCGTCCAGGACACTTTGGATGTCCAGTGATGTCCTCAGAGTGGGACCACTGCGATGTTTCTCGAGTCTTCTCCGTTTCGGTCCGAAGTCCTCGACCATAGCCTGGTACTTTTCTTGGCGTTCCCATGGCAGATGCTGCAGGTTTTGGAGACTCTTGCTTGCCTTTGAGAGCACGGAATACAGGTCCTGCACCGCCGCCAGCCGAGCATGGAAACATGAACCTGTAAAAACAAAAACAAAAGAGGAATTAAACGGTTTGGAGATTAAAATATGGAAATGAACTCATGCTAGATTGCTCCATTAGATAATCCATTCTTCTGCGGGTTCTCAAAGCGCATTGCGCAGTCTATGATCAACAAATAAACATATTTTATTTCGGAACGAACTACCTACCATATTTGCTCGTTCACGAAGGAAGGCATTATATACCCTCAAAACCTGAAAATGAACGCTGTATTTTTTGCACAATCCGTCATCTCATCATCTGCAAGTAGTATAATTGGGATAGAACACGTAGGCTGCTTCTGACGTTAACAAAACAGCAGCATCACGTTGATATCAATTGCTTAGTCTATGTAAAACGTGCGAAGAACTCCATAGTTAAAATGAGTCAACTAGACTAAAACGAGCCACGCGCGCGCCAGCGTGCAAGCGCATACGCACACATACTATGCGAAGGCGTGTTAATACCCCAGTTTTGCCTGTTCAATATATCTGTGGGAAAAAATGATTGATAAAAAAAATTAAACTGACAGCTTTGCATACTTGTTGCGATCAATGTAGCGTACAAAGCATGTATGACAGATATTTTCCTTTTATCAGAAACTTTTTATCGGTTCCCACCCAAAAACATACAAATTATTAATACAATTTATTTAAGAGCATTACCCTTCAGCAGTTCGAGGTCCTTCTGTAGATCTATTGGCTGACATGACCGGTTACTCGTCGTAGTGCCAATCTCTCGTAGCTGGTTCTCCATGGCGGCCTTCAGCACCGGTATGTTTACCGTAAATGCCTCTATGATGTTGGCAGCATATGGCGAGAAGCGAGTCTCGGACCATAGCAGCAGGCCTCGTGGTTCCACCCCAATACCCTTACTCGCCGCCAGGAACGTTTCACGCCCTTTTCCATATGAGAACCGTTTCACGATGCGGCTGATCTGGTCGATCACCGCCTGCACCCACCGACACGATGGCTCCTTCCTGGCACTGTGCTCCGCGAGGTCCAGAAGATGCGCGCCATCCCAAAGGAATGGAACACATGGATGCTTAGAGCGCATCGCATAGTCAGGGTGTTCGGACTGCAGCTTTCTGACAAACTTTCTGGGGACGTCGGCTCCATGGTATTGACCATCTGTACAGATGGCGGCGAGCTTGGTGGTATTCATGATGTTGAGTGGCTTGACGGTGTCCACCCACTCCTTTGCCAGAGAACTACCATCATGCTGGTCCACCACGGGCGCTCCGATCACAAAACTCTGGATGAGCTCGTCACATGGTGCGTCCGGCACAATGGTTATGATGCCAGTTATGTCCACAGTTCTATGTTGGACAGTTACTTTGTCCGCGACAAGACTTACGCAAGGTGCTCTGTCAACATGACGGGCCACACACTCCAGGATAGTAGTACTGAATGCATCCCTGAACCGCTGCATTTGGGTGGCCGAATGGCAGAGATCGCCCATTGTTGAGCCTGTCATATCGCAGAGCACGATTGTCTTCTCGTACATAGTTTGGGCCATTGAGTGCTTCAGGACGTGGTACGCTGCAAGCAATGAGTTTCGGCAAGCACTTTGTATATTCCTCGCACGGACCGCCTCCCGCTCCATCTCTTGAGACGCCTTCTTCACGTTCTCTTTGTGCTTTTTAGAGCACACGTGGTGTTTCAGCGACTCTTTCAACCGGCTGAAGGACTTAGGGATAGCAGCTGGTCTAGGGAAATCTGTACCGTCAGAGAAAGTGTAGTGGCATATGCCATGAGCGTTGGGCTTGCTGGCATGTAAATCCACTGCAAGATCGAAAGTTGGAACACATAGCTCGCACACGAGAAGATCACGAGATGGTACTGCGATGATGTGGTGCTCCGATACGGCATCAAGAAGCGTTCCCATGTCACGTGCAGCATTAATGAGCGCGTCAGTGTCACTTGTCTTATTGTGTTGTTCTCTTGGCTCGTTGGTTAACGTCTGCCTGATTTCGAATAGGCTCTGCTCCATTCGGGCCAGTCTCCGTTCCAGCGATGTGCTGACACCTGTAATGCAAAACATTTTTATAATTTAATATCGATTATTTTTCAGAATAAGCTCAGCGTATAGTGTTGTTCTCCTACTTAGCTTTTCTGCTAAAGAACAGTACAGCAGCAAATACGAGAGCCCCTGGAGCATGTTCAGAATAGTTGTATGCCTAAAGTTATTGCTTAAAAAGTGAAAAGGGAACTGTCTTTTTATTGAAAAAAGTAATAAAAAAGTGGTTTCCTTTCCGTCCTGGTTTGCTGCATCGTGCGTTTCCACGTCTTGAATGCGAAGCGGATTTAACACGTGACCCTATGGTGACCGGCTCGGACGCCCCGACATCGGTGCAAAAATCCGTGAATATCTGCCGAAAGAAGCATAATAGCGACATTTTTCACGAACAATACACAGAGAAACGTTTGATGATGTAAAATTAGTTTCTGCAACATCAACCACCCCGCGGTCTATGAGCAGCATTATAAAACTTCATGAATTTCGACCCAATTGTCACTAACTCGGCCGTTGGTTTGCTGGTTTATCGAGCTACGACAGCGCAAGGGAGGCTGCGCTCGGCGCCACGGTACACCAAGCTCCATTTCGTAAGACTGTGTTGACACTCACCAAGGTAAGACTGTGTTGTCGAACCGTGCAACCATACACACAAGAGCAGCGTCAGTAGAAAAGGTAGGCAAGGGGGGGAGGGGCTGGCGTAGGGGTAGGGCTGGTAGGTAGGAGGGCTGGCGTTCTTGTGACCTCGCTCAATGCCTCGGGCTGGGCGATTGTTAACATGACTTGGACAGAGTGGGGAGTCAAATATACTTGGCAATCTGACAAACGGCCGGTATTAGAAATCGGATCGAAAATCGCGGCGTTTGTGCATTATTTCTCGCGGCCAGTTGGGTGCTGGAAACTGAAAATCTGAATTACGTATAAACATAAACGTTTCTCTGTGGATTGTGAGATGGAAAGGGCCAATGTCATTTCAGCAGACGTTCACAGTTTTGTCCGTCGATGTTAGAGCTTATGGGTTGGCCACCATAGGATCACGTGTTAAAACCGCCCCCTGTTCAATACCTGCAAACGCACGATGCAGCAGCCCAGGATGGAAAGGAAGACCACAATTCGCAAAAGATTTTTCATAAAAGAATTAACAGTAACATGCAAGGACAAGTGTGGAACACGATATATTCGGAAACGTAACGTTCATATCAGGAGGTAATTGAAAAAAATGGCTTAGAATGCGATTTCTGCGGGTGTTTTTTTTTTAATATGCGCATGCTACTGTACCAGAATCATGCACCCCTGTCCCCCTCAGTTGTCTCAGAAGTAAAATGAAAGTGTATGAATCTAAAATGGCAAGATCAAAGAGCATTTGTTGACATAATGCTACTGCCAATTTCCATGGGTTTAATGCAATTGGTAGATCCCCAGCAGTATGAGGAGAATATTCTCAATTTATCTACATCATATACAGGGCGTTTCTTAAGTTTGTACCACACCTTTTTTTCGCTACAGCTCGCATACTTGGCATTATATACCAATGAAACTAGCGCCACAGGACAGCCCGATCCATGCAGTTATATGTTTCACGAACGTATGAAATGTTTCCGCGAAATAACACGATACCAATAGCATGTATTTTTCTTAGAACTGGTAAAGCACTACTCACCGCAGCCACGCTGGAGGTCATTAAGTGGAATTCTTTAGCAGAACTAAACCAGCCTGAGCTGTTTTTGTATTCCTATATTATACCGATATGCTGGGCCGAAAAGGGTTTAATTCATATCCAGGCAGTATGCACACAAAAACATCCAATGCACCCTAATAGGCTTGCTGGTTGCAAATAGCATAGAATACCGATTGACCAATCCTTTTTTTATAGACTAGAGCGAAGCATAGAAAGTTTTTTGTTGCCTTGGAATGTAAAATATCGTTGAAATGAACAACGTTTCCGATTCAAGGACAAAATTATGATACAAAATCATTTACTAGGAGACATATGTCTTTTAGAGGTCACCAGAGGCTATCTGAGGCAGGTGCGCGCACAGGATTTCGTTTCGGGGAGGTCAAACTGTCGGCTGTGGGCAGGACTGGATATCGCTCTTCGGGACGGGGGGTCCAAGCTGCAGGGGTCGATCAGGGGTGGGGCCCATTGCAGTACAGGGGGCCCACCATTTCAGGCACGCCGCCAGGAATGATCTGAGAGGGGGGTGCGTAGCTCCCAAAAGGGCCCAAGTTCAGCTCCAAAAGGGCCCACTCACTGGGCTCTCTGGCTGGCTCAGATGTGTCCCTCGACGAATGCTGTTTGCATATTATCCGCCAAATTATGATGGCCAACCTCTCCTTCAGGGGGTAGGCGAGTGGGAAGCGATGATTTTAGGCGCAGCACCTGGACGAACCTCTCTTTCCTGGAGGGAAGGGGTAGAAAGTGATATCCAGGGCAGCACTTTCAAGACCCCCTTGGAGGCCTAAGGGGTGGGGGCGCGCCCTCCTTGGATCCGACCCTGGTTAAGGGGTGTCAGAAAATACAAATAAGTGCTGAACCTATCCTGTTTTTACTCAGAAATTTATACCCTCATTCCATGGGCATAATTCCATCAAACAGGCCACTATAAACATTTTAACCCGCGCCCCACTGGGAGGGGGGCAAAATCGGCCACCCCTCCGGGATTTTCGCGATAACGGAAAAACGGCGGCGCGCAGCGTTGCCAAACTTAACACCTTTTCCCCCCATCATTTCCACACATTCTGTCAAATTTTGGTGTCGGAGCCTTATAAAGTTAGGTCACAGGTTCATGTCAAGTGACCTCACCTCAAACTCACATTTTGGGAGGTCTAGGCAATGTTTTTCCGAAACGACCGGAAAACAGCGGCACGGAGGGCCACCATTTTTGTGCCCGCCTCATACCTAATCTTTTGCGCAACCCTTGTGATTTTGTTTACCCCAGGTCATCTCGGGTCACGGCTCCAGGTCACGTCAAGTGAACTCAGTATTCGAAGTAGCGCCACTCACAGAATAAGCAATCGATTGATTTAAAACTCATAGTATGACATGAGGCCACTAGGGACTATAATTCTGCTATTTCGGAATTTTGGTATCAGTGACCTAAGGTCGGGTCATTTCTGCTTCTCCCCATCATAAGCCTACGGGGAATATAAAAATTGTTATTTTTCAGAGGAATGGGCCAATTTTCCCAAGATCATGTACCCTGCACTAGTATTGATGATCCAGTTTACATTTTTGCTTAGTGGTCCCTACAAGGTCACCTGAGGTCAGCAACACGTTTTTGCTGATAACTTTTCACAGAGTAACGATACAGGCGTGGAATCATCGCCATTGTGTTTGTCTCGTGAAGACGCTTTCAACGATATACAACATGAAATACCTAGGTCAACGGGTGACCTTGACTTGAAGTCAAATTTGAGATTTGGCCTAACCAGGTCATGCCATATATTGTTGAACGCCTCTCGATGAGACAAACACGACAGTCATGCCATATTATTGTTGAACGCCTCTCGATGACTGACAAACACGATGCAGTGTAGCTAAAATGATAAAAAAACAAAAAAAAAGAAAAAATTACATTATTTTTTTTAATGGTAATTTCCAGGCTACATGGTCACTATATATTTTTTAAAAAAAAAAAAAAAAAAAAAAAAATAATTTAAAAAAAAATCCTTATTTTTTTTTAATTTATATTTATTTTTTTTTTTTTTTAAGGGGTGTACCCCCCCACAATAAAAAAAAAAAACCAAAAGGAAAATGCACAATTCCATTAACTGAATTTAGGCTACATGGTCACTAATGAAACACTGAAGACACATGGCGTGTGAATTGTCGCTTTATCATAATTATATAAAAAGTTATTCACAAAAAACGTTTTACCCATAATCGCCGGCTTTGACCTTTGATGACCTCTGGAGGCTAAACTATTGACCTGAGCCAAAATCTGATCGCACCAAACCGAAAGCATTTTTCAAGAGCCTTGTGGCGGTGTCCGTTTCTTCTTAGCTATCATAGATCCAGAGATATATTGGGGTATATGGGGGCAGATCCTGGATTTAGCCAAATTTGACCTTAGAGGGCCTCGAGTGACCTTAATATTGACCTGAGCTGACAAATGACTGACATATCTTTAAAAGATCCTGTCACGGGCTATCTAACGGTATAGGATTTTTCCTCCTACTCCCCATAGGAGCCGAGTTAGACCGGGGGTAATATTCCCCCCCCCCCCCCAGTGGGGCGCGTTCGGCTGAGGACCCCAGTGGGTCACGGGTTAAGCTGAGCTGTCATGTTTTAAATGTTTCATGTTTTAATTGAGCTATCTAGGTCACATTTCTGTTATACTGAATTAGCTGAGTGCTTTAAATAAATTATTCAGTATTTCTTGTGCCAGCAAATAATAATTACCATGCAGTGGAAAGCTCAGTGGTTCCAGGCATGTGAAACAATAATTACATAAGTTGGGGGTCGCATTGCAGTTTGCAACCATGATTGATCCAAACCTTCGCAGCCATAGCTCAGGATACTTTAATGACATTTTCTGGAGTAAGGTTCTAAGCACTGCTTTGGGCCTAACTTACCTCTTATAGTAGGTATAGCATGTAATGGAGTTTAAATTCCAAATAATGAATTGAACACCTCTATGGCTATGTGAACAGTGAAACAACAATGACAAAACATAGGAGACTAAACCACATCAGGATTCTTTGGCATTTGAACATGTAACATATGCTCATTGTAAGCTTAATGCCTGACCAATTGAGCTACCCAGCTATCCTGAATACCCTAATGTGAAATACAAAACAGACACATACCTTCTGGTTCCATTGGGTCCACCCCATTGCCTGCTGGCTTAGGGACATCAGGATCATCCTCTACTTCAGCTGAAGTAGGGTTGTCCAGATTGAAGGTTGGTGGCTCAGTCTCGAGCACAGTGTCTGAAAGAAAAACTAGATGGTGAAACTTTTGAGTTACCTGTGATAAATACACATAGATTGTTTGATAGAAAAGATATATACAGCACCTAGGTGGTTTGACTTTTGCCACGTAATGGATTTATAACATGGAATTGAATAAAATGCCAGTCTCAGTTATGTAAATTATCTACTTGAGGCAGAAGAATTGCTATAGATTTTAGATAAATTTGTAGGCATTGATTTGCTCAAACAAATTTGGTAAATATATATCCCATACATGACATCATAACAGGCACTTCATCAGCTGATCCATTGACCCATTTATTTTCATATATTACTACATGATTTTTAGAAGCAGTGACCAGCAGCAGCAGTGCCAATGGGACTATATTCATAACTAACAGTAAGCAATCTGTTATCCACCTATCCCACATTTTGCACACATTTTCAACTATTGCACACCTTCTACGGCATGGTATGGTAGCACATTATTTCATGTTTGGAGACAAGGATGGAAACACTGATGGAAGTGGAGACAAGGGATTGTGCATGGTTCTGAAATTCGTTTTGAGACAGGTGGGAATTATGTAAGCACTGAGCAAAAACCAGGTAGTTAGGAAGAAAAACCCTTTGGTTTGTGTTTATTATCTGGTATTAAAGCAATAAAAGCATTCCTTCTCTGGTATCGAAGCAATATAACTAAAAACAGGGGCTTGCAAACCATACTGGTTAGTCGAAACCATCTCAAGTGAGGTAAACACAAAAAACAGGGATTTCCACTTAAAATTATTAATTTCACGACACTGGGATTGTGTGTGCTGTGTTGGATTGTGTGTGCTGTGTAAAATTAACTGATGTATGCAGTGGCACAACCAGAGGGGGGCCAAAGGGGCTATATCCTCTCTCTCAGGACACCCATAAGGGCCCCCTCTCTTGCTTCTGGAGGGTGCTATAGCGACTTTAGCCCCCCTCAGGTTGTGCCGCTGGATGCATGTGTCAATATATGGCAATAGTTGTAAACCTGGGTTGAAAATTCAAACTATGGTTAACTTGTTAGTCACAAGACATTTTGTCTGTATTTAGGTTCATCATAGCCCAATATATCCAGCCTGATATAAACCATTGGTTTTTGGGGCACACCTACCACTACTTCCTTGGAGGAACTAGCACATTTGTTACCTAAACAATGAAAGTTTGACCCAGGTAGGTAGGTATCTAGCTTTGTTTGCATTTCTCACATTTTAAGAGCCCAATTTGAATTCAGTGCTGGTGCCTATGGCCTCCAAAATACTACAAGGCATTAGGGAACTCATGTGGCTGATAGGATATTTTGCATGCTTATGTTATCCCAGCACTAAATTTAATGGTCATCCCAGTGCTGAATTTGCAAACTGAGGCAAATGAAACTTACAATGCATGATTTTGGTGCTGCTGGTGTCCATACTTGTGTAGTACGAGTGTAGCACATTTTGGAATCATAATTGATGCTTCCGTAACTAATGTCAATCACTGCCCTCCAGCCATACCAGAAGTATAATTTAAGCCAGAGTGGCTTAAATTAATTTATGCCAGCCAGTTTAAACCATGGTTTAAACCACCAGGTGGCTAAAATTCGCCATCCCTATATTGTATGAATTGCCAACTGCAGTGCAATGCCTGCTGAGTAGGTACCTACACACCAAAATATATTTTCTAATTACCTTTAGGTGACTATATTTTACTCAAATGTAATTCATAGACCAAGATTTTCGGTTGATGATCCAGTGCTGGCTTGCAAGTCCAATCAAATCGCCTGCCAGGGCCAAAATGGCTATCTTGCAGTACTCTTAACACTGGTAGACCTGGGTGCTTGACTTTTGAATGTTTGTAAATGCTCTGTGCAGTACCTTTCCAATCGCAATGTCCACATCTACAGGATGACCTTACTCTCTTTGTCACCCTTACACCCTGGCCCTGAATAGAGTCTGTGTCTGGAGTCTGTTTCAGACCGAACCACTTCATTTGGTCTCATATAAGTCCAAAAATGAAAACAATTGTTTGATTAACACTCCAGAGAATTCGAACTTGGTAGTTTTATCTTGCCGCACTCTTCACCACTCATCAGTTACAAAGAACCGTGATCAATTACCTATTTCACTCTTCGACGCACATCGTCGCGTTTAAAAGGGAAATGGAAGGATTTGAACGCGAGGGAATTCGCGTAAAAGAATGACATTCTTCTAGATTCTTTCCAACGATTTTAATGAAATTAAAAATATTGTACATCCTACATGAAAAAAGGATTCAAATTGAAATTGTTTTAAAAAATCAGCTAATGTTATAAATTATTCATTACTTAACGTAGGTCTAGTGTTGTTTTAGTACCAGTGGTCTAGTCGCTTGCCTCCAAAGCCGCTGAATATACCATAGATGGGTACTTCTGTAACGCTGCCATCGAGCATCAAGTGGAACCGGGACGGAGGACAACCACCGGCGACCAGAAGGCATGCCATTGGCTCTGCGCTAAACGGGAGACAATTTTATCGTCGGCGGTCGTCTGAACGATGGAATGGTTGTCTCGACGATACTTTGTTGCCGTTGAGTCATTTTTTTTCCCGCTGAGCGTACTAGATACTAGATACTAGAAACCCAAAAGCGTACGATGGGAATGAAGAAATGGTAGCGTGGCGGTGGGTGGTAGAGGTCTGCACGGTTTAACATTTCTAGAGGTCTGCACGGAAGGGACATTTCCAGTCCCGGTCCAATCCGATTCGTTTCAATCCTGCGTACCTTGACACGGATATCGTGACGTAGTTAATTTTAGGTATAGTAGGTACCATTTATATGATTTCACATATAATATTTCTAATGATATGGAAATGTGGTCGCCAAAAGTCCCCGTTCGTGGTTGTCGTCCACGACGACAGAACGATACAATTTTTTAGCCCTGATACAGAATGCTTAGAGATCTCATTAAGGTCTATAAATTTGTTCATGGTCTGGAAAAGGGTTATCTTGAGGAAATGTTTTAAATTAAAATAAATGATGCAATTAGAGGTCATCAGATCAAAACTAAAGTCAACCACAGCAGGACAAGGTTAAGACAGTCTTTCTTCACCAACAGGGTAGTAGAACACTGGAACCAGCTGCCAGAAATAATTGTCAGTAGAAGCATATTGAACATCTTTAAAAACAGCATTGACAATCATTAAAAGATTAGAGTGCTTGCTTTTGAGTATTTCAGGGAGGGCTGATTGATGGATTTAGTGGGCAACTGGTTGAGCATACAAAGTGCAAACAAGAAGGGCCCTTGTGGCTGATAGTTGCACCACTCTATTATGGCTTTATGTCAGACATGCTGAATGGCATCTCACAGGGCCAAAAAGATATATACACTGGCTAGTACTGCCAAGTCATGGGATGCAACGAACTGAAACAAATATCCAGTTTTCAAAGCACACTGTTGATCAAATGACTGGGAAAAAATATGGGCCCTTATGCACATTAGAGCACTAAATGCATCTGAGGTAAGCTTCATTCAGATGCATGCGGACATAGACATCACAGTATATATAAAAAATTGTGTTCAACACATTGCTGGCATAGTACAGAAAGCTGGAAGTTTGGCAAGTCACTTACTAAGTTCTACTCTATGTCATCCTCCTGAAGTTATGAAAACATGTAGCAGATTTTTTACTTTCCTCAAACTGTCTGGAGAACTTGGGAGTTGAAATCACGTGTGAGTAATAAAAACAGATGAGCAATTCTTGGATGCTTATGTCGCAGAATTACATGGCACAGTGGCGTGCTGAATGGGGAAGGGCCATTGTGGGCAGTTGTCTCCTGGCAGGTTGTAGGCCCCCAAGAATCCCGACAAGCTACGGAAAAATACGCTGGTCTCCTTAAAAGTCCCGTTTGGGACAGACAAAATCGCTGGTTGGTTGGTTGGATATTGGTTTCACGACACATCGACTGTTGAGTCATGTAGCGTCACCAATCTTTCTGCCGATTGTCCGCGAGCGAAGAGTAGCGACAGGTGGGACTCGAACCCAAATAATCGCACCTGGGCCCGGAAAAAATCACTTCTGGTCAAAACAGTCGCGGATGGGCCTCTCAAAAGGACGCTGGGGCCTCAAAAGGTCCCACGTATTCCCCTGAAAAACACGCTGGGGCTCAAAAGTTGTATTAGTTATAAAGAAAATCACGACGAAGGCCACAAACGATCGCGCCGGAACCCTGAAGGTCACGCTGAGCACGGGTTACCAAGTATTCTCTCCGGGTTCCCAAAAATCACGCCAGGGGCATGACAGGTCGCACCGGAGATCCAAAAGTATCATTGGGGTCACTCAACAAATGAATTCTGGGAATTGGAAAACAGTCCCGGCATTGAAAATCGTTAGGTGCGAGACGCAACGTTAACGCGGACCTCAAGGGGACCCTCAGTAAGGAAAGAAAACAGGTAGGCTCCTGGTGCAATTCAAGAACTCCGAAACATGCGCCCGCGACAAGCGCGCCCGGATGTTCATTAGCGTGTGCGCGAAGAATATAGCTACAATTTATGAGAATCTGCATATGGATATCGCCTGCACCTTCTCTAGAAACTAGAATAAAATATCCATCAGATCCAGCTTCCTCCGTTGGCGTTCATTCACAAACCCACCACCAGAGGCGCCAGTGGTACTATGTCTGCCCATGATTAGTTTTGGCGGACATAATACCGGTATTGTGTCCGCCAGGTCAGTTTCCAATGTCGGCCCGAGAGCGGCCCGATGTCGACATACCGCGTATGAGATGCCGAGCTCGGCCCGACGCATGCCGACGGCGGGCCGACATCGGCATGTGCGCTGGATGTCCACCCTCTTATCGTGCCCTTGGTGCCAGCTGGCTGACCATAGGACGCAAATACAATATACGTCTCTCCTGAGTGTTGTGCGGGCCGATGTGCGCTAGGCAGTGCGCGGGAGCGGTGCTGCACCAGTATTCGGTAGGCGTCTGACGCTCGACCAACTGGGACGGCGGGGACATCGCTGCTCGTCGGCCACCACTTTGCTACGGCTGGTGGGCGCGACCCGCTGGTGTGCCTCCTGTCCCCTCTGCTCCTCATGATCATGACACCAGACGAGAGACGAGATTCAGACTGGAAATGGTTATATGCTCTCCTTCCCACTCGGCGTACACTGTTTTGCTGGCATGGACAGGTGTTCGGGAAAGGCTTCCTCAATTTTGTCCTACCGGTCGATCCGTGCAGGATGCTGAGGACAGCGTATGGATGTTATGGCCGTGAACCGTCTCGTAGCTAGTAGCGTTGGGGGTCGCCGGCTGGGCGTTAGTCTTCGTTTGTGCTCAGCCTGCTGGAAGCAGTGAGCTGTAGCCCCTCCCCTTTCCCCTTTGGAATGGTGGTCCTTCTCCAGCCAGGGAAAGCACCCATTCATGAATACAAGGGTGCATCCTCCCCCACCATATGTTCAACGGATTTGTTAGCCACAAACGCATCTCTCAGGGAAAAAAGCAGCCTTTGGGGACTAATAGTGCCGTATGATCAAGCGTACCCTCCAAATCTCGCTAATTTTTACGCCAAACACACCTCCGAGGAAACGTGTACCCTCCCCAATGACAATCACTGGATCCGCCCGTGCTAAGCGCAACCTTGCAGACTTAAAGTGCAGAAAATCACCTCGGTCGTGGAAGGTACTGTTGGTTACATAATATGCTTACTATACATAATTTACGGTTTCATATCGTGTGCCATCATCTGGTGTGCCATAAAATGGTACGGCTCAGCACCGTCCTTGAAGTCCTGGTTGGCGTTTCCCATTATATGCTGCCACGGACGGCAGAGCGTATCGCAGACAAAACGGCGCTGCACCCAGACGTCTTTATCGGGACCGCGATAGCTGCCGTTGGCGACAATATGTGGTAACTCGGGCGACTTAGGGGCCGGGGAGCTGTACTGGGAGGGGGGGAATCCCACCATTTCTGGTTCATAGGTGGAGCCCGACCACCCTCGATAGCGCATTTGAAAATGTATCATTCTGGTGTTTTTAACCACACATTTCCTGCGCATACTTGCCTCCCGTTCGAAGTTTCCACTTGAAGCTAAATATACTCGGCAATGTTGCACTTCGCCCTTCAGTATCCGCTACTGCCTGGTGTGCACTTCCCACGCAATATCTTAGACTAGGGCGGCGCAACTACGTGTATTAAACAGTACAAACGATGATGGCAATCAGCTACACCCACTCATCGGCAGACTTCTCAATACCGTGGGCACCCACCCTCGATTTAGTACAACATCCTTCTACAGCACTGACATGTGTACAGTCGATCTGAGATGTCATGCGTGCTCCCTTCTCATCAACGTCAGCGCACCACACAGCGTCAGCTTTCAATGCCGAACCGTTCACCCTTGTCGGAAAATATCGCGCACCTTGCATACGGGATGGCCCACCAGTTTGGGATTTCATGCGTCTAACCAAGGTAGCTGTCTCAGGAAACGCCCAGCCTCATACGTCACACTCCGGTGAGGTCTCCTCCCGAGAGGATCCTTGTGATGATCCAAATTCATTTGGGTAGAAAACGTGCTGCCACATGCCTCACAGCTATACAGTTATTTGCCGGTGTGGATTCTCATGTGGTGAGCGAAGCTGCCTTAATAGTATGGGTTTTGTCGCACCTGTAACGTCGCTCTCATGTGTGGGTTACGATGTGTCGAACTAAGTGTGCCTTAACAATAAACATGTCACATGTCCCACATTTGTAAGGTCGCTCTCTCGTGTGGGATGTTATGTACATGACTAGGTTCCCCTTGGCAATCAACGACCTGTCACATGTCTCATATATGTACGATTTTTATCCTGAGTGGATTCTCATGTGATGAACCAAGTTAGCTTGAAAAGCATATGTCGTGCCGCATTTGTCACACCAGTAAGGTCGCTTTCCAGTGTGGGTTCGCATGTGATCAACTAAAAATTGATTGGCAGTAAACGACCTGTCACATGTCCCACACTTGTAAGGTCGTTCTTCCGTGTGGGTTCTGATGTAGCTAACTAAGCGTGCCTTGACAATAATCGTCCCATTGCGAGACCCACATTTGTCAGGTCCCTCTCCTGTGTGGGCTTTCATGTGTATAACTAAGTTCCTCTTGTCAGCACACGACCTACCACATATCCCACATTTGTAAGGTCGCTCTTCGGTGTAACTTCGCATGTGATTAACTAAGAATGTATTCGCAGCAAGCGACTTATCACATGTCTCAGACTCGTAAGGTCGCTCTTCCGTGTGGGATCTCATATGTATAACTAATTTGCTCTTCGTAGTAAACGATTTTTCACACATCTCACATTTGAAAGGTCGCTCCCCGGTGTGGGTTCGCATATGAATAACTAATTGTTGCTTGGCAGCAAACGACTTGTCACATGTCCCACACCTGTACGGTCGCTCTCCCGTGTGGGCTCTCATGTGTATAACTAATTTGCTCTTCGTAGTAAACGACCCTTCACACATCTCACATTTGTAAGGTCGCTCTCCCGTGTGGGCTCTCATGTGTAGAACTAATTTGCCCTTGGTAATAAACGACCCTTCACACATCTCACATTTGTAAGGTCGCTCTCCGGTGTGGGTTCGCATATGAATAACTAAGTATGACTGGGCAGCAAACGACTTGTCACATGTCCCGCACATGTAAGGTCGCTCTCCCGTGTGGGATCTCATATGTAGAACTAATTTGATCTTCGCAGTAAACGACCTTTCACACATCTCACATTTGTAAGGTCGCTCTCCCGTGTGGGCTCTCATGTGTAGAACTAATTTGCACTTGGTAATAAACGACCTTTCACACATCTCACATTTGTAAGGTCGCTCTCCGGTGTGGGTTCGCATATGAATAACTAAGTTTGACTTGGCAGCCAACGACTTGTCACATGTCCCACACTTGTAAAGTCGCTCTCCCGTGTGGGCTCTCATGTGTAGAACTAATATGCGCTTGGTAATAAACGACCTTTCACACATCTCACATTTGTAAGGTCGCTCTCCGGTGTGGATTCGCATATGAATAACTAAGTCTGACTGGGCAGCAAACGACTTGTCACATGTCCCGCATTTGTAAGGTCGCTCTCCTGTGTGGGTTTTCATGTGCGTAAGTAAGTTAAACTTGGCAGTGAATGCCACAGTAAGTAAGTAAGTTAAACTTGGCCCTGTCGCACACCTCAAACCGGTGAGGTCTTTCGCCGGTGTGGGTTCTCATGTGTCGACCCAAATCCCCCGATCTAGTAAACGCTCTAGAGCACATTCTACACGTGTATGGTCGCTTCCCGGTGTGAGTTCTCATATGTACAACCAAACTATTCCTGGCAGCGAACGTCCTGTCGCATAGATCGCACCTGTAAGGTCTCTCCCCGGTGTAGATTCGTCTGTGCTTATCCAAAGTCTGCGTTTGAAGAAAAGCTCTGGAGCACATCCCATCCGTGGATGTCCGCTCTCCAGCGTGGGATTTCCTGTGTCTAACCAAATCCCATCTGGCGATAAACGTTACACCACACACCTCGCAGTTGTACGGCTTCTCTGTGCCGGGGGCTATCACGGGCTTCTCCGGGTTGACAATCTGGTCAATGTTTATATGGTTGGAACGTCCGCCCCGACCGCCGCCACTGTAAGCCTTCGTACCTGCGTGCACTTTGCGGCGTCCAAGCACCCATCGGCGACTCTTGAACACCTTGTCACACACCCCACAGTCACACGAACTCGCTGCCGGCTGAGTCGTGGGTTGTCGTCGCGAGGTGTCGCTGGTGTCCACAGAGCACTGGCTGCTGCTGCTGTCGCTGGCGCTGTTACTACTGCACTGCGATGCAATTCCAGAGGTTATCCGATGATCTATAGGGCGGTCCTTGTTCCCACAGTCAGAGTGAGACGCAATACCATCTGAAACCCAAGACAGCAACGTTTATTTAGGAGCACGCATTTGTTAGTTATTTGGATTTTAGGGCGCTTCGACCAGTTTTGATCAATCGCGCCCATAACATTTTGTCATGCTTCACTGCTGGTACAATTAGCTCGGTATGTTCGTGGTCTTAAATCCGATCGCTGAAAGGTAACGGAACAAGTTCCCCGAGTGTACTAGTTTTGAATAGTTTCCTAGAATATCTTCATATGTCAGGCATCTCAAGTTTCTTCCCGTAAAATAATATCCGCTCCCGTGCAAAGTAATGACATGTGAGTAGTACGTGGTGTACCGTCAACGTTTCCGAACAGCGGGGACACTGGCCTTTCCTCCCAACAAAGAAGGTAGCGCAGCGTTGGGAAAGTGGCCCTTTTTGGATCTTTACCATCCAAAGAATTATACACTCATAAAATAAATACACTCCTTGCATTGCTGAATGAAGACATGCATAACTAACTGCTTACGGTAGAATGGGTTGTTTAGTTGAAATTTGTAAAGAAAAACTTTGTTTATAAATTTTCCATTAATAAATCGCTTGCTTGCATCTGGAGCTAGGCTGCATATTCTTTCTCCATTTTGAACATTACGGTTCTGTTACATTACCCAACCAACTCCAAGCCACTTTTTGGGGGTCATTTTGCTACCCAACTGCACTTCCCAAAAAAAAATGTGTGGTTCCATCATGGAGGGATATTATGAACATGTGGACATTCATAAGCATTGGATTAAAAAAATCAAAGAAATCAAATCACCTTGAACTGCAAATTCATCCTTTCAGAAAGCCAGAGGGACCAGAAATGTTAAAAGTATAATGGGATTCAATGGAGGATGGAGACAGGATGCATGTAACAATTCACTAAACATTTCATGAGTGCAGAAATAATGCTTGAATGCATACATATATATGATATCTGGAAGGTCTAAGACGTACACTGAAGACGCCCAGCCCTCTTTTTGAAAGAAAAACATTCACCATTCAAAACATGGTAAGTGAAAACAGGATTTCCCAGACGAAATCAAAACAATCAGTTTTGTTCATTCCCACGCCGGTCGGCAATACATAGCAGCAATTAATAGTCTTACTTCCTGCTCCTTGTATTATCGAAATATATCCCGTCACACAATATGCTTCTTGCTTTGGTTCATCCAAATAACTAACTCGAATAACCGTGAAGATATTTGATATAGGTAGGTAGGCACCCTAGTCAGGTAATACCAATTCCCGTACCTCGAGCCAAACGTGCAACCAATTCCACGTGGATAGCAACGAAGAGATGCCAAGAAAATTGTTCGTTCAATAAACAAAAACCACTACGCTCCGCGAACCAAATAAAGAAATTCATTTTTGCCAGGCAAACCACGAACGAAGGTCTGTTCTTGGATTCGATGGATTCACCGCTCTCCAGTTCCCACTACGGCCGGAGCTATTTAAACCATCGCCAAGAAAAGCCATGGATAATGCATTTCTTTTTGCTTCCTTGAAGAATGATACGTTCTGCAGGAAATGACATTGATAAAACCGTTCATATTTATATTATAAAGCAGTCAGGAGCGATATACAAAAAAAATGGAATGGATTTTCCCCACAAAGATTGCCTGAATGGTACAAAAGCGTTCTTAAAACCTGCTAAGACTGCGCCAAAGTAAAGCTCCATAGAACCAGAAATTTCGCTCTTTGGATTTCACGACTTATCTTGCTTCCGAATTTCGTCTAGAAGCGGGAATAGTTATGATATTGCCACTCCGACCGCGAGGTTTTCACACTCGGGACAAATTCGGATTTACGTGTGTTGTACTATTACACTGACAATCCTGTAAGCTTAATTCTGATCCAATTATAAATTTCTTCCCATTATCCTTGATTATTTTGTTTAAATCCCCGTAATCCTGTTGGCGGTTTCCTATAACTTATTTTATTTCTTTATATTTTATAGCGATCATGGTGCGAAATGAGAAGCTCATTTCCGCTCGTCCGTGACGATGGTCGTTTTACAGCAACAATTTGCCAGCCCGTCGAGTCGCTTTTGATCCTTCCAAGTCCATCCTTGCTTCAACTAAGCATTCGAGACATGAACTAAAAAGTGCATCGAAATAGGTGTAATATTTTGTAGTTGCCGATTAGAAAGTAAGTGCCGAGCACGGGGAAGGACGTGTATTGGCAGTGTCCGGCGACCCAGCCACGAGCACCGGCCACGCGTCCCCTCGACCAACTGCCGGCAGTCACCCCCGCGCGCCGCCGACCTAGCCGCCCCAACCACAGACCGCGCTGCAGAAACCGCCGACGGTCGTGACCACGTGACCACGTGACGCGCCGAGTGCCACGTGACACCGGCGCCACCGGCGCCGGCGGCCCTGCGTGGCGCAGGGCCGGCTCCAGCACCAGCTCACTACATATTTATAAGAATTTACTTGAATAAATTTTATCAGATTTTTCCTTAAACAAATTGTTGGTGGTCGTGAGGATAACATATTTTCGACGGATTGTTTTAGTATAATGTTCCTTAACCCATATCCCAATAGTCGGCAAGTAACATTTTAAACCCTCCAATATATCGGTCGGTGCACGAACGTCCTGCTGGTGAGGTTTGTTGTGAATTAGTTGTGTGGTGTGAGCATGTCAGGAGTGACAGGTATGGAGATATAAACTCGGTTGACAGCGATTAAGCATACTTTTGTGATCATTTTCTCTACCATTGCTCAGGACGTTGGCTTCTAGTCATCCACGTGACGTGGATGACTTCAGACGATGACGTGTGGTGGCCCTCATCTGGTTGTCAGTGAGACACTACCATAGGAACCGGACAAATTATTTGAAGGCGTTTTGTTCTTGAAGAAGAATCTTGGGATATCTTACGACTCATTCAACCACAAGGTTGAATAGCGTCTCCAACCTATCACACCGATTGGTCGTGGGTGGACTCTGCAAATGCCGCCGGCCACGAGATCAAGTCCGACTCTCCACCAAGTTAGCTACCGATGCTACCGGGATTTTGTTTTTCCTTCCAGGAAACATCACTATATATTTTCAAAAGGTGCACACTTCGTTATTTATAAAATGCAAACACTCCATTACTTGGTGCTTCAATATACACCCAATAACTTGGCAAAGTGGAAAATTATAGTCCATTACACTGTTTTTCTCAAGATTATACCCTCCATACTTTGACAAGCCCAAAAATTATACACTCCGAATATAAGACCAAGAAGTGAAAATCGAACACTTAGGTAGCGATGGGTAGCGTACGAGTGTCCAATACGCAACCTGCAAAGTGCAACTTCCTCTGGTCTAGACCTACGCAGGCATGAAGGCCAATACGTACATCGGCACCGCACACAAAAGCACAGCCTTCTCCCGGTTGGTCATTGGTTTTACGACACGTCGACAGTTGAGTCATGTAGCATCGCCAATCTCTCACGCTCTCCCGGTCGCTCTCCCGTGTGGGCTCTCATGTGTAGAACTAATTTGCACTTGATAATAAACGACCTTTCACACATCTCACATTTGTAAGGTCGCTCTCCGGTGTGGGTTCGCATATGAATAACTAAGTTTGACTTGGCAGCGAACGACTTGTCACATGTCCCACACTTGTAAGGTCGCTCTCCCGTGTGGGCTCTCAAATGTATAACCAAAGTCCTCCTGGCAGTAAACGACCTGTCACACATCTCACATTTGTAAGGTCGCTCTCCGGTGTGGGTTCGCATATGAGTAACTAAGCGTGACTGGGCAGCAAACGACTTGTCACATGTCCCGCACTTGTAAGGTCGCTCTCCCGTGTGGGATCTCATGTGTATAACTAATTTGCTCTTGTCAGTAAACGACCTGCCACATATCTCACATGTGTAAGGTCGCTCTCCCGTGTGGAATGTCATATGTGCAACTAATATGCTCTTGGTAGTAAACGACCTTTCACATAACTCACATTTGTAAGGTCGCTCTCCGGTGTGGATTCGCATATGAATAACTAAGTCTGACTGGGGAGCAAACGACTTGTCACATGTCCCGCACTTGTAAGGTCGCTCTCCTGTGTGGGTTTTCATGTGTGTAAGTAAATTACACTTGACAGTGAATGCCCTGTCGCACACCTCACACCGGTGAGGTCTCTCGCCGGTGTGGGTTCTCATGTGTCGACCCAAATCCCCTGATCTAGTAAACGCTCTAGAGCACATTCTACACGTGTATGGTCGCTTCCCGGTGTGATTTCTCATATGTACAACCAAACTCTTCCTGGCAGCGAACGTCCTGCCGCATAGATCGCACCTGTAAGGTCTCTCCCCGGTGTAGATTCGTCTGTGCTTATCCAAAGTCTGCGTTTGAAGAAAAGCTCTGGAGCACATCCCATCCGTGGATGTCCCCTCTCCAGCGTGGGATTTCCTGTGTCTAACCAAATCCCATCTGGCGATAAACGTTGCGCCACACACCTCGCAGTTGTGCCTTCTCTGTGCCGGGGGCTATCACGGGCTTCTCCGTGTTGACAATCCGGTCAATGTTTATATGGTTGGAACGTCCGCCCCGACCGCCGCCACTGTAAGCCTTCGTACCTGCGTGCACTTTGCGGCGTCCAAGCACCCATCGGCGACTCTTGAACACCTTGTCACACATGTCACAGTCACACGAACTCGCTGCCGGCTGAGTCGTGGGTTGTCGTCGCGAGGTGTCGCTGGTGTGCACAGAGCACTGGCTGCCGTTGCTGTCGCTGGCGCTGTTACTACTGCACTGCGATGCAATTCCAGAGGTTATGCGATGATCTATAGGGCGGTCCTTGTTCCCACAGTCAGAGTGAGACGCAATACCATCTGAAACCCAAGATAGCAACGTTTATTTAGGGGCACGCATTTGTTAGTTATTTGGATTTTAGGGCGCTTCGACCAGTTTTGATCAATCGCGCCCATAACATTTTGTTATGCTTCACTGCTGGTACAATTAGCTCGGTATGTTCGTGGTCTTAAATCCGATCGCTGAAAGGTAACGGAACAAGTTATCGGAGTGCACTAGTTTTGAATAGTTTCCTAGAATGTCTTCATATGTCAGGCAACTCAAGTTTCTTCCTGTAAAATAATCTCAGCTCCCGTGCAAAGTAATGACATGTGAGTAGTACGTGGTGTACCATCAACGTTTCCGAACAGCGGGGCACTGGCCTTTCGTCCCCACAAAGAAGGTAGCGCAGCGTTGGAAAAGTGGCCCTTTTTGGAACTTCTACCATCCAAAGAATTATACTCATAAAATAAATACACTCCTTGCATTGCCGGATGAAGACATGCTTAAGTAACTGCTTAGGGTAGAATGGGTTGTTTAGTTGAGATTTTTAAAGAAAAACTTCGTTTATAAATTTTCCAGTAATAAATCGCTTGATTGCATCTGGAGCAAGGCTGCATATTATTTCTTCATTTTGAACATTACGTTTCTGCTACATTACCCAACCAACTCCAAGCCACTTTTTGAGTGTCATTTTGCTAACCAACTGCACTTGCCAAAAAAATGTGTGGTTCCATCGTGTAGGTATATTATGAACATGTGCACATTCATAAGCATTGCATTTTAAAAAATCCAAGAAATCAAATCACCTTTAATTGCAAATTCATCCTTTCAGAAAGCCAGAGACCAGAAAAGTTAAAAGTACAATGGTATTCAATGGAGGATGAGGACAGGATGCATCTAACAATTCCCTGAACATTTCATGAGTGCAGAAATAATGCTTGAATGCATGCATATATATGATATCTGGAAGGTTTAAGACGTGCACTGAAGACGCCAAGCCCTCTTTTTGAAGAAGAAAAATTCACCATTAAATACATGGTAAGTGAAAACAGGATTCCGAGACAAAATCAAAACCATCAGTTTTGTTCATTCCAACGCTGGTCGGCAATACATCGCAACAATTAATAGTCTCACTTCCTGCTCCTTGCATTACCCTAATATATCCCGTCACACAAT
The DNA here is from genome assembly GCA_034440575.1 of Imbricaverruca yamaguchii. Lineage (NCBI taxonomy): Eukaryota > Metazoa > Arthropoda > Thecostraca > Neoverrucidae > Imbricaverruca > Imbricaverruca yamaguchii. Next base: position 1,282,225 of record JAOTOL010001582.1, on the reverse strand, counting down.
ATGCTTCTTGCTTTGGTTCATCCAAATCACTAACTCGAATAACCGTGAAGATATTTGATATAGGTAGGTAGGCACCTAGTCAGGTAATACTGATTCCCGTACCTCTAGCCAAACGTGCAACCAATTCCACGTGGATAGCAACGAAGAGATGTCAAGAAAATCCTTCGTTCAATAAATAAAAACCACTACGCTACGCGAACCAAATAAAGGAATTCACTTTTGCCAGGCAAACCGCGTACGAAGGTCTGTTCTTGGATTCGACGGATTCACCGCTCTCCAGTTCCCACTCCAGCCGGAGCTATTTAAACCATCCCCAAGAAAAGCCATGGGTAATGCATTTCTTTTTGCTTCCTTGAAGAATGATACGTTCTGCAGAAAATGACATGGATAGAACCGTTCATATTTACATTATAAAGCAGTCAGAAGCGACATACATACAAAATATGGAATGGATTTTCCCCACGAAAATTGCCTGAATGGTACCAAAACGTTCTTATAACCTGCTGAGGTTGCGCCAAAGTAAAGCTCCATAGAACCAGAAATTTCACTCTTTTGATTTCATGACTTATATTGCTTCCGAATTTCATCTACAAGCGTATCCCATCCAAGTAACATTTTAAACCCTCCAATATATCAGTCGGTGCACGAACGTCCTGCTCGTGAGGTTTGTTGTGAATTAGTTGTGTGGTGTGAGCATGTCAGGAGTGACACGTATGGAGATATAAACTCGGTTGACATCGATTAAGCATACTTTTGTGATCATTTTCTCTACCATTGCTCAGGACGTTGGCTTCTAAGTCATCCACGTGACGTGGATGACTTCAGACGATGACGTGTGGTGGCCCTCATCTGGTTGTCAGTGAGACACTAGCATAGGAACCGAACAAATTACTTGAAGGCGTTTTATTCTTGAAGAAGAATCTTGGGATATTTTATGACTCATTCAACCGCAAGGTTGTATAGCGTCGCCAACCTATCACACGGATTGGTCGTGGATAGACTGCAAATGCCGCCTGCCACGAGATCAAGTCCGACTCTCCACCAAGTAAGCTACCGAGGCCACCGGGATTTTGTTTTTCCTTCGAGGAAACATCACTGCATTTTTTCAAAAGGTGCACACTTCGTTATGTATAAAATGTATACACTCCATTACTTGGTGCTTCAATTTACACCCAATAATTTGGCAAAGTGGAAAAGTGGCAGTCAATTCCATTGTTTCTCACTCCATACTTTGACAAGCCCAAAAATTATACACTCCGAATCCGAGACCAAGAAGTGCAAATCCAACACTTAGGTAGCGATGGGTAGCGTACGCGTGTCCAATACGCAACCTGCAAAGTGCAACTTCCTCTGGTCTAGACCTACGCAATGCGTAGGCCAATACGTACATGAAGGCCAATACGTACATCGGCACCGCACACAAAAGCACAGCCTGCTCCCGGTTGGTTATTGGTTTTAAGACACGTCGACAGTTGAGTCATGTAGCATCGCCAATCTCTCACGCCGATTGGTCGCGGGCGAAGAGTAGCGACAGGTGAGACTCGAACCCACACTCTTTCGCTTGTGAGACGGACAAGGACACATCAATTGTAGGCGAGAACAACTTCCAGGGTGGCATCGGTGGCTTTTGAACCCCCGTCACTCGGCACACTCTGGTTCGACTTTTTCTCAAAAGGGCCCGCATACGAGAACAGAATGGGACAGTTCTCTGTGTTCGCCCCTCTCCCCAGAAGATTGCCAAAAACGCGGCGGAAGAATACCGCATCGTAGGTCGGGTGTGTGGGAAATTGGTGCAACCCACAAGCATATCGCATGCCCAGCATTTCTCGCCTCAGTGCCAGAGAGGGTTCGTTAGCCTCTGCTTCCAGGCTAACCACCGGTGATGTTCGGAAAGCACCCGCAATAATGCGTAGCGATGCACAGTGCACTGTGTCTAAAGTGCGCTTGAACACGCGTGACTACGTCTTGGATTACACATACCACGCGTAAACCGGATAGGTGCTTTATAAATCACCATCGGTGTTTTACGGTCAGCACCGTAAGACATTGGAGCAATGAACTTGAGTAGATTGAGAGATTAAAAACAAGTTTCTCAGTGTCTTAATATGGTGTTTATATGTCGAGCGGCTATCACATTGAACTCCAATGAATTTTATGAATGGTTTACCTTCGATAGGCTCGCCGTATATTTCCACGTCCAATTTCTGGATGCAACGTCGGCGACAAAAACGAAGTGCAGGCGTTTTTTCTGTAGAAAACCGAAAGCTATTTCTGGTGATCCAGCTCTGAAGCTTGTTTATCGCGAATTGCAACTGGCGCGTCATCCCTGCTGTATTGGAGGCAGAGGACCATATCGCGAAGTCGTCGACGAATAGTGATCGCCTAATGTTTTGCGCCAGTCCATCATGAATGTCATTAATCACAATAGCAAATAGCGTAACACTGAGGACGCTTCCCTGTGGGACTGCAGTAGTTTGCTGGTATTGATCCGACAACTCGTGTCCTACACGGACACGAAAGAATCGCCGGGTGAAAAAGTTGCGGATGAAAGTTTCCATGTGGCCACGGATTCCAGCTACCGAGTTTTCATCAACATTCGATGATGCCAAACGGTGTCATACGCGCCTTCCAGACCGAAGAAGACTGCTCCAGCGTGCCGCAGTTGGTCGAAACAATTTCGACAAACGCGTCATCCCTACCGCGTCCCCAGATGACCTCAACACTTACTTCGTGGGGGTAGGTCCCCGTGTAGCAGCGGAGGTGGCTGTGCAGGGTAGTTCCCCCAACCTACCATGCTTGCTACCCCGTGTGGGTGCCTGCGCGTTCAGCCCCTCCCCCCTCTCACTGGCGGATTTTCAATTACTGGTCCTGGGGATGCGGTGCTCTGCCTCCGCAGGAGCAGACGGGATTTGCATGCGGATCGTGCGTCTGACCCTCGACGTGTTAGGAGATATATATCTTCACCTGGTCAATTCCTGTCTTGCGAACTCCGACTTCCCCCCCCCCCGCTTGGAAACATTCCCTCGTTTTTCCGGTTTATAAATCAGGCGATTCATCCTTGGCTTCCTCTTTCCGTCCAATTTCCATAGTTCCCACCATCGCTAAAATTGTAGAGCGTGCTGTACACCAGCAGCTCTACGGCTACCTGTCCTATAATCGCCTCCTCTCCCCTACCCAGCACGGCTTTCGTCCCAATCACTCTTGCGAAACCGCACTCCTGTCCCAATCCGACCGTATCCTTTCCGCCAACGACCGTGGGGATGTATCTCTTCTGTGTCTCCTCGACCTCAGCAAGGCATTCGATGTGATAAACCACGAGAAGCTCCTCGCCAAATTAAGCATCCACGGCATTGAAATATCCTGGTTTTCGGCCTACCTGAGTGATCACACCCAGAGCGTCAAAATTACTGATCGTTTAGGCAACACAAAAATATCTTCCCGGCTTCCCAACAACGTCGGTGTGTTCCAGGGTAGTTGTTTGGGACCGCTCCTGTACAGCGTGTTCAGCAATGACCTCAGCCTCTTTGTCGAAGAGGCAGAGGTCACTCAATTCGCAGACGACACGTCCTTACTCGTCAGCGGCAAAAAACGGGATCTAATATCCACTTCAACCACCGATACCCCACCCCTGATCGCCCGTCTCGAGCGCGTCCTGGAATGCATTGATCAGTGGTTTCGTGCGAATGGCCTAAAAGTGAACGCTGCCAAGTCGCAACTTCTTCTTTTGGGCGGACCTCAAAATTTGCCAACATCCCCGACTTTTCTGTAAAATTCCGTGATCAAAATCTCGTCCCCTGTTCTCAAGCCAAAAACCTCGGTGTCATTTTTGACCGCACGCTGTCCTGGACGCCCCATGTTACCCAGCTCACCGGCCGTTGTTTCGGCACCCTCATTGGTTTGTCACATGTGAGGCACAGCCTACCGTCCGAGATTCTCACTACCCTCGTTACAGCCCTGGTCATCTCCCAGATCCGGTACTGTATTTCGGTTTATGGAAACTCCACCCAAGAAAACACCAACCGGGTACAAAAAATTATCAACTTCGCTGCTAAGATGATTTTCGGCCGCAAAAAATTCAATCACGCCTCGGATCTCATAGAGGAACTGGGCTGGCTGAGGGCGGATGAGTTAGCCAGCTACCACACACTCACCACGCTCCATAAGATCCGTAGGCAGGGAGTCCCTGAAGAGCTGGCAGATTTGTTTCGAACGGTGGGTGAGCTGAGGGAGAGAGAGGTACCGCGTCGAGGCGATGACATCCATGTCACTCGGTGGCGCACCGAGATGGGCAGGCGCAGATTTCGGGTCAGGGCTCCCATACTGCATAATGCATTGCCTCCGGAGATCAGAGAGCTACCTGTGTCGAGGTTCGGCCGAGCTTTGAAGCGCCATATTGTTGGCGGCAGGGAATGATTTATGCTATATGACCCATGTGTGTATACGGTTTTGTTTTTAACATCTCAGTTATCATATAGGCATGTATGCTAGTTTCACCTTTTAGCCTTTTATACCTGCATGCAGTTTTTAATTCTTGACTTTGAGCCGTAATAACCATGTCTTTATTGGATGGTTCAATAAACAGTCTGAGTCTGAGTCTGAGTCTGAGGGCTAGACGTTTTCTAAAACGGCACTGGGCCTTGTTAAAAAAATTCGGTTTATGGAAACCACGTAAGCCGTACATCCATAATTTTTTTCCGGAACTTTGGACACACATGAGTCAGGGCGATGGGGCGGCAATGCATCGGATTGAGTCCACTTTTCCCTCTATTAATACAGGGATCACCGTAGCTTCCCGCCACGCGTCTGGAAATCCACCTTCCTCCCACAGGTTGTTGAAGGTTGCTAGCAGTACCCTTAGTGCTGGTGAAGGAAGATGCTTGAACATGTCGTTGTGAATGAGATCGGGTCCTTCTGCAACATGTTTAAGGTTCTGTATCGCTGAGCGTAACTCCGCTGCGGTGAATCGTTCGTTGTATGTGTGGTGTGATTTCATGTGAGTCACGACCGCCGCTCGGGCAGGGGCGTGACGTCGGCGGCGCCGCATGACCTTCACAAGGGTAGGGTGGCGCAATCGAGGGCGGGGCTCCGGGACGCTCAGCTGACGGCCGCGTGGCGGCCGACGCGGCCCAATGAGCGGCCGCCACGCCCGCGGGTTCCGGCGGGAGCCGGGGGCAGTCTGCGATGGGCTGGCTCACGCTCTGGAGGTAATATAGTTAGCTTTTCTCACCGGCTTTGCAATCACAAGCTATTTCGGCCCCTTGCTGTGGCCAGTGCAATGTCAAGCCATGGATGGTGACGTGAGTAGGGCGGAGTCCGCGTCTGGAGCGCCGCCGGTGACGTCGGTGCGAGCGGAGCGAGCAGTCTCGACAGTGACGGAGGCGGTGGCAGCCCGACCGGAACATCGATACTTCGATGCTCGAGTGGTCCCGGAATACAGCGGCGGGCGGAACGTCGCTGAATGGTACGACCGCTTTCGGGCGCTGTGTGACCGGCGCGAGGGTCAGCTTTGTGACGGTTCTGCCCGAGCGGCTGACGGGCGCAGCCTACGCAACCTGGGCCGGCCTGTCGGTGGACGAACAGGAGTCCGCGACGGCAGTACGAGCAGCCCTGCTGGACGCTTATATGCCGTCGTGGGCGGACGCCAACGAGGAATTCCAGGCGCGGCGCCTGCAGCCCGGAGAGACGGTAGAAGAGTTTCTCCAGGCACTGCGAGGGCTCGCCGCGCTGTTCCTGGAAGGCCCAGTGCCGGATTCGCTCCTCGACGCCAAGTTCATGAGCGGACTGCCGGAGGCGGCGCGTCTCCGCATGCGAGTGGGGACGCGCGCCGAGCGGCTGAGCCTGCGCGACATGTTGCGCGTGGCTCGCGGAGTGGCGATGACAGCGGCAGCTGACGACGGCCCGGATTGGGGCTCCCCAACTGCAACTGCCGCGGTCCGTCGCCGGCCGTCATCTCCGGAGCGGCGGCGAGCGGCGACGCCCCCCGGTGGGGATGAGCGTCGAGGCCAGCCCCTGCAGAGCCGCTGCTGGACGTGTGGTCGGACGGGCTACTACGCCGCGGTGTGCCGCAACCGCGTCGCATCCGCGGCACCGATGGAGCAGCGCCCAAACGGGCAGGTGACCGCGCCGGCGCGAGCGCGGTTACACGCGGAGTGACGCGCGCGCTGCCTATCGTGGAGGCATGGGTGGGCGGTCGTCGCACCGCTGCCCTCGTGGATACCGGCTGTACCCACACGCTAGTTCATGCTAGCCTGTGCCGCGAGTGGGTGGCTAAGCGTACCGTGCTGGTGACGATCGAGGAGGGCGAGCTCGAGTGCGTGGGCGTCGCGGCTATTGACGTGGTGTGCCAGGGCCGGCGGGCGACAGTGGAAGCGCTGGTGGAGCGCACACAGCCGCTGGGGCTGGTGGACGTATTGTTGGGCATGGACGGTGTGGAGGCGTTGGGAGGGGTGCAGGTGCTCGGGCCCTCCCGGGTGCTAGTCGGTGTCGATTCAGGGCAATCGGTGGTGGCTGCGGCCCGGGTAGAAACGGCGGCTGGCCTGCGGGTCAGTGAGCGGGATTTTTCCGGTGAGTTAGGCTCAGACGGAAAGTGGGTGATTCGGTGGAAGTGGGTGAATGGAGAGCCACCTGAGGCGTTGCATAACACTACGGCGCAGTATGCGGTACCGGCTGCGGCACGGGCCGAGTTCGATCGGGAGATCCAGGAGTGGATTCGGCAGGGGTGGCTGGTACCGTATCGGGAGGCCGAGTTTGGGCGGCCGAAGGCGCTGATCCCGTTAATGGCGGTAGAGCAGCCTCACAAAGGCAAGGTGCGGCCCGTGCTCGATTACCGTGAACTGAATCAGCACATTCCGGTGCACGCCGCGGGGGCGGACGTGTGTGCCGAAGAGGTGCGGAATGTTATTATTAGGGTTTTAGGGCGCATCGATTACATTTTTTATATAGCGCCCAGAAGAGGTGCGGAAGTGGCGGCAGCACGGCGTACGGCTGGCTGTTGTTGACCTGAAGAAGGCATACCTGCAGCTGCACGTGGCGCGTGACCTGTGGCCGTACCAGACCGTGATGGTGGACGGCCAGCGCTATTGCCTGGGACGGTTGGGTTTTGGGCTCAACGTGGCACCACTAGTGATGAAGGCGGTGGTCAAGGCGGTGTTGGAGACCGACGAGAGGATGCAGCGGGGCGTGCTGGCATATGTGGATGATCTGTTGGTGGATGAGGGCGTGGTGTCGGCCGAGGCAGTGGTGGCCCATTTCCGGCGACACGGGCTTGTGTGTAAAGCGCCAGAGAGGGTGTCGGACGAGGGTGTCCGGGCGCTGGGACTGAGTGTGACGTCACGACAGGGAGGCGGCCTGAGCTGGCAACGGGACAATGCGTTGACAGCCCCGCCGGCGGTGGTAACGCGCCGGTCGGTGTTCCAGTGGTGTGGGGTGCTGACGGCGCACCTGCCTGTGGCGGGTTGGTTGCGGCCGGCCGCAGCCTGGTTGACGCGGAAGGTGAACGAGGTGACCTCGGGCTGGGACGACCCGGTGGATGACTCACCGCACCTCCTGGAAATGATCGCGTCCGTCTGGGAGCGGGTCAGCACGGCTGATCCCGCACGCGGCCGTTGGGACTTCGGAGGTGGGCCAGCGACCGTGTGGACCGACGCAAGTGCCATCGCCACGGGGGTGGTGTTGGCCAACCAGGCAGGCGATGTGTTGGAGGACGCGTGCTGGCTTCGGTCGCCGCGTGACAGCGCGGCGCACATCAATATGGCAGAATTGGACGCGGCCATCCGTGGGCTAAATCTGGCAATTGCATGGGGCGTCCGCGCTGTGACGTTGTGTACCGACTCGGCGGCCGTGGCCACATGGGTCCGTGACGCGGTGAGTGGGCGGGCGCGGCTAAGATCCAAAGCGCAAGGCGAATTGCTGATTCGCCGACGCCTCGGCATTGTGGCCCAGCTGGTGGAGGAGTTTGAGTTGACGCTCGGGGTGCGGCTGGTGACGTCAGCTGAGAACCCTGCAGACGCGCTCACGCGAGTGCCACGTCATTGGCTAGATGAGCGTACGCGGGTGCCACCAGCTGGCGGCGGCGGTGCCGCGGTTGCGGCGGGGGTGTGGATCCCCGGCCGGTCGCGACTTGCGACCAGATCGCGGCTGTGCACGCCCAGACCGGCCACATGGGCGTACGCCGTACGCTCTGGTATACACGGCGAGAAATGCCCGACGTATTGGTACGGCGGGCTGATGCACGGGCGGTCGTTGGTAGCTGTGACACCTGCCAATCCATCGATCCGGCCCCGACCCGGTGGCGGCATGGTACGTTGGCGGTACCCACGGATTGGACTCGACTCGCGATGGACCTCACGCATATTGGGGGCGCGAATTACCTATCGGTGATAGACTGTGGTCCATCGCGGTTCGCATTGTGGCGACACCTGCGCCGGGGAACAGGTGCTGAGGTGGCTGACGCGCTCGAGCAGATCTTTCTCGAGCGTGGCGCCCCCAGCGAGATCCTGCTTGACAACGCGACCGAGTTTCGCGGGCAGGTCGTGCGGGCCTTTGCTGCGCGTTGGCGTGTGACGCTCCGTTTCCGAGCGGCCTACGAGGCTGGCGGAAACGGGCTAGTCGAGCGGCACCACCGAACCATCAAGGTGATTGTCGCTCGGCAGCGGTGCCCGGTACAGGAGGCGGTGCACCGCTACAACGTCACGCCCCGCGGGGTCGCCATCGCGGACAAAGCGCCCGCAGCACAGGTGTACGGACGCGATGTACGCGATCTGCCCATCGATCTCGGACGCCCGCCGCCAGCAATGGCGGAATGTCACGGCGAGGTGCGCCAAGGAGGCGAGTGGGCGGTAGGCGATAGAGTGTGGGTGCGGCGCCGAGGGTTGGACAGGTGTGGGGACCGGTCGAAGCCAGGGGAGGTCACGGGCGTGCCGTCGGAACAGGTAGTGGAAATAGACGGCATGCCCATGCACGTTCGTAATGTGCGGCGCCGGCAGGCGGGGGGGGGGAAACATCGGTCACGTGGCGGAACAGGTGCCGCGGGTGCGGCGCGGACAAGGGCTTTTGGATGACGCAGCGGAGGTGGCCGAGGTTGGCGGTGAGGAGGAACCCGTGGGGGAGCTGGTGGAGGCAGGGGCGCGCCCGGAGGGAGGGGTCGAGCACCCTGTACGAGATGCGAGCGGGAGTACGTTGAGTGAAGATGAGTGTGCAACGGATGCGAGTGTGTTTGCAGATGAGAATGTGTTCGCAGTACTGTCGGAGGGTGATTCGGGGGATGAGGCTGTTGTCGTGACCGACCGGGCTGTCTCCCGGAGGAGTGCGCGCGAACGACGGCCTCCCGACGCATACGGGCTTACGGCGACGCCTCCTAGTGACAAAGAGGACGGCGACGAACGGGTTGCGCCCCGCCGAGGCGGCAGAGTGCGCCGGCAGCCGCTGGCGATGCACGGGACGAGTGTGCACTCGGACGCCGTGATCAGAGGTGTGTCGGTGCGGAAGCCACCTCGCCGCAAACGTAAATGACGCGTAGCGTGGGCCCGTGGCGCGAGTGTGGCACCTTAGTGCCAGGTGGAGGTGTGTTGTGATTTCATGTGAGTCACGACCGCCGCTCGGGCAGGGGCGTGACGTCGGCGGCGCCGCATGACCTTCACAAGGGTAGGGTGGCGCAATCGAGGGCGGGGCTCCGGGACGCTCAGCTGACGGCCGCGTGGCGGCCGACGTGGCCCAATGAGCGGGCGCCACGCCCGCGGGTTCCGGCGGGAGCCGGGGGCAGTCTGCGATGGGCTGGCTCACGCTCTGGAGGTAATATAGAGTTAGCTTTTCTCACCGGCTTTGCAATCACAGTATGAAAAACGTTCCGAAGTGGACAATTCAACTACTTGGCTCTCCAAGTTAGCTTTCTGACGGAGAAACTCTGGCTCCAAGTTACCTGTTTCACCTCGGGCCGCTATCGCTTGACCAATTGCATTTGCGACATCCGAATGGTGGTTCACGTCTGCACGAGCCACACGCAACACTGGAAGAGGCATCGAGTTCAATTTTCCAGCTATCCGCTTTATCCGGGACCACACTTGTGTCGATGGCGTGGTTCGGTTCAGGGTGGAGGGATATTTCTGCCAAGACGTGCGTTTGGCTTCCCTTATCGTTCGTCGTGCTGACGCTCTCGCCCTTTGGAACGCTATTAAGTTCACGGATGTGCTATTTTTGTTAAATTGTTTAAAGGCCCGTTTACGTTCGCGTAAGGCGTCCCCACGTGCCACGGACCGCCACGGAACTGGGGCGCGGCGGGGGACTCCAGAAGTTCGCATTATACATGCTTTGCTCTAAAAGTAACGAGGAGAGCTGTTCCACTGAAGGGGTGGTACTGTGCACATCCTCTCCAATCAAACCTTTCCACTGTCTGGAACTTTTCTCAGCCAGCTTTTTTTAAATTCCATCTCCGAGGTCTCAGCCCAAGTACAACCCAATCCTCACAGTCAATAAGTAAAGGGAAATGGTCGTTGCCAAGGGGGTCTTCATACATTGACCAGGTAAAATACTGCGGCAAATGCGAGCTTGTAAGGCTAAGGTCAATCGCCGACGTAGAACCGGAAGGGAGTGCGAAGTGGGTGGCAGCACCAGTGTTCAAAAGACAGGGGGATTCATCATTAATAAAACTCTCCATGGAACGACCTCACTGGTTGGTGGTGTCACAACCCCAGGCGACATGTTGTGCGTTAAAGTCACCCAGAAGTAGAATAGGAGGAGGGAGTTCCAAAATCATCCACCTCAGCACGACGGAAGGGAACGGAATTTCCGGCGGCAGATATAGGGAGCACAAGGTAATTGCTAGGCGACCAAAGACATAAAGACCTAAAAGATTAGTGCAACTATGAGCCACAAGGGCCCTTCTTGGTTGCACTCTGTACACTGAACCAGTTGCCCACCAAATCTGTCAATCAGCCCTCCCTGTAGTACTGAAAAGCAAGCTCTCTATTCTTATAATGATTGTCTATGCTGATTTTAAAGATGTTCATTGTGCTGCTACTGACAATGTTTTCTGGCAGCTGGTTCCAGTGTTCTACTACCCTGTTGGTGAAGAAAGTCTGCCTTAACGTTGTTCTGCTGTGGTCAGGGGCGTCGCCACCGGGGGCAGAGGGGGCAATTGCCCCCTCTGCCGTGAGACTGGGGGGGGGCGCCGCCCCCTCCTGAAATTTGAGGAGGCCCCCAGGACGAAAAGGAGGCCCCAGGACGAAAACGAAACCCCCAGGACGAAAAGGAGGCCCTCAGGACGAAAAAGAGGACCCCGGGACGAAATGAAGTTGCCTCAGGACGAAAATGAGGCCCCCATGTCGAAAAGGAGGCCCTCCAGGACTAGAAGGAGGCTCCCAGGACGAAAACGAAACCACCAGGACGAAAAGGAGGCCATGAGGACGAAAAAGAGGCCCCCAGGGCAAAAAGAAGGTACATCAGGACGAAAAGAAGGTACATCAGGACGAAAAGGAGGACCCCAGGACGAAAAGGAGGTCCCCATGATGAAAATGAGGCCCCCAGGACGAAAAGAATGCCCTCTAGGACGAAAAGGAGGCCCTCCAGGACGAAAAGGGGGCCCTCCAGGAAGAAAAGGGGTCCTACAGCCCTCAGTTTCCCATTCCCGAACCATACTAAGGGCCTAAAAACAATAGGAAGCCCTAACAAAATGGAGGCCCCTTTTCGGGGAGCAGGAGGCCCCCTTTCGATCTCGCCCCCCGCCCCCCTGGAAGAATTTCGTGGCGACGCCACTGGCTGTGGTGAACTTTAATTTTGAATTTATGACCTCTAATTGCATCATTTCTGTTGAGTGAGTTCATCTGTGTGAGTTCCAAAATCATCCGCCTCAGCTCGACGGAAGGGAACGGAATTGCCGGCGGCAGATATAGGGGGTACAAGGTAATTGCTGGGCGACCAAAGCTAACTGTAGCAGCAGCGGCTTTGACGAGTGTCCAGGGCTACCTCCTCTCATGGGGAACTATGGCTCACTGCTACCATGACTCCTCCATGTGCGACTGTAGCCGATGGCATGTTTTTGATAAGCACTGAGCAGCCTTTAAGTCGAAATGATAGTTGAGAGGTAGCTTCGTCTCTTCAAGGCATATTGCAGTTGGACACCGTGTCCTTAAAAATACTTCGAGCTCCGCCATATTCAAACGAAGCCCCCTGCAGTTCTATTGTAAAACGGATCGAGTCATCGGGTTAGTTACTAAAACAGACTAAATGTAAAAAGTGCCGTGATGGACTAGAGTTGCCGAAACAATGAGGACATCAAATTAACTCCCTATTAAAGTGCGGGCTCCGTCCTCCGCCCCATAGAGGCAGCTTCTCTGACGAGAGCGGGCTGACTCCTCCCCAGGTGGAGAGTCTGGTGGCGGCAGACCCCGCTTCTGGGGCCCCAGTCGGGGTGGTGGCGGGGGAGGGCCCATCTCATTGGCAGATGGAGCTGGTCCTCCACTCAACGTCGTGGCGATGGGGTGGCCGGCCTCCGTACTGGCGCCTGCTCAGCCCCCTGGTGACTCTTCTCGCGGGCCCTCTCCATCAGAGCGAGTCGCGCTCATTTTTCTTCCCGGTTCCGTCTCTCGGTTTCCTGGTAGTGCAGGGTGATATCTGATACTGGTCGTTGGTGGTCTCGGGGTGGCGATGTACGTGCGGAAGTGGAAGTCGAGGGTGGGAGTCAAGCCTGACTCACGGGAAAGGGAGAGGGTTCGGGTAGGGAGGAGGTGGATAGGACGGATTTGGAGGCGGTACTGGCGCGTGTGGGGGAAAAGAGGAGATTGGAGTGCGGATGGGTCTGGGATGGGGGGGGACTTGGAGGTAGGTGATGAAGTAAACGTGGAGGGGTCCGGATTCGGTGGAGGGAATCGAGGTCTCTTGGACCTTTGAACCGGAGTCCATTCCCCACCCTCAGGGATTGCTTGAGAAGGGGACTGAGATGGGTGAACGAGGGATCCCATCATGGACGTGGGACCTCCATCGCATCGTCGACGTGTTGGGCTGGGTGACCTTGCCTCTCATGTGACGGCAGATGCACTCCAAAGGACCGCAGCAGAGTCGTCAGCTGGGCAATCAGCTCAGAGGCCATGTTCGGCTCTACGTGTTCGGGGGTTACCAGAGTTTTCTTGCCGGCATGTTGTATGGCTATGGAGTTATGTTGTGCTTTTGCTGCATACGAAACCCTTGGGTGAGATGTCTCGTAAAATTCAGGCCCCTCCCTAAATGTACTCTTCTTGGAATATTTAATTGGAACTATATCCTCTTTCATCAAAACGGGACAAAAACGGTCATAAGCAGTGTCGGCTTTTTGGCTGGGGCCACAGGTAGAACAGTTTGGGCTCTCCGATTCGCATTTGTCTGCGACATGCTCCATGCTCCGTTGTATCGCAACTTCCAGATGTTTCACGATTTCTACAGTACTGAGAAGTATGACCGAAACGGGAACACCGGCAACATCGCATCGGGTTGGGAACAAATACACGAACCCTGAAGAGGACGTATCCGACGTTGATGAACTCAGAGAGATCAGTCGTGTGTAACGTTAATATGAAATTGTCAGTTCGTTGTGTTTCTTGTTCTTTCCTAATCGTGATACGACGCGCCTGCACCACGCTCCACTCTGCCAAGCCATCCACAATGTCAGCGTCCGCCACATCTCTCAAATCGTAGCAGTTGATGACACCTTTAGAGAAATTGTTCGTGTTGTGTGGAAGAACTTCGATATTTACCGTGACTGTTGGCCTGCTGCTTTAATTTCGTATAGTGGATTATAATTCAGTAGCTTCAATCGCCCTCCTTGCGTCATCTCTAGTTCTGAACTCCACCTCTAGGCCACGGTCTCTAAGCTTATGACACCTCAATACCACACTGAGCCTGTCGCATGCTTCCTTTCTTTGAAATGGTGTTAGCGAGGAAATACTTTTCCCTTCTTCTTTTGACTTCATAATAAGGATACGGGGCACTGGAAGACTATCGTTTGGACCGGTCTGTTCCCTATTAGAGGGAACAGGTAGGTTGTGTACGTTTGTGATTGCCATATAGTGCACTTTGTTTCTCCTTCCCGGGCGTCGCACCACAAAGTGGCCCTACTGGTTGGATGCCTGGGTCTCACGAACGGGAGGTCGCCAGGCGCCCGAGGAGCTATACGGGGCAAACCGCGCCTTAACACGGCCGGGAGAGACTCACCACCCCCACCGGGATCCAGGACCGCCCACCCCTTGACCCCGGCCGGCCAGGCCGGCGGGCATTGGGAAAAGTCCCATGCCCCCGGCCCGAGGCGACCAGCCACTTGGCCCGCGTGAGGCCCCACAGGCCCGACCGCCCATCCGGGATATCTGGACCAAAGAGGTGTGTTGGTCCCCCGTCACAACTAGCACCGTGCGACGGAGGACCTCAACCTCCAGGACTCCGTCAACCCCGGGGACGGGCCCAGGTGGCGCGGCTACCCCGATAAAACTGAGCGAAAGGGTAGACCAGGGGAAGCTGGCCTACCTGCCCATGACAGGGGAGAGCTTGTTGGGGGGTCGGATGAAGCACCTCGACAGGGACTTAGGCATGGGGTAGATACTGAAAAGGAGAGCGAGGGATCGGCGGCGGGGACTACGTGAGTCCACGGAAACACCTCCGTGCTTCCACACCCCTTATCGGGGCGGCTGTACTACCCCGAGGGAGCGCCAATTCCCTGGCTAGCCGGGTAACCAGGCTGGAGCACGTGTTCCAATGCCGTGTCAAAGGTCACGGGAACAGCACAATGCACCATAAGTCTACGTTTCTGAAAACTATTCGGAGGGCACAATAAATGAAGGAAATGGACGGGCCCAAATGGTTCGGCGGAAGGAGGCATACCACATAGGGTCCCATGTCCAAAGTTTAAATTGGCACAAAATGGATCGCAAAGCCAACCTTCTGGAGTGTGAGAGGGGCGGGGGTTGAACGCCATTTGAAAAGCATACACACGTATATACATGCAACATGCATTATATTGTCCCCATTGAAGTAACACATCCTATGCATTCCGATTGTCGAAGAGCCAAGACACGAAGGGCACGAATATTTTCCACGCTAAGGTGCTGTGCGAAGTAACAAAATAAATGAGTTACTTCTTAACAGCAATGATATGCCGCATGAAAGGATACAGGGAACCCAATTAGCTGAACAGCTTGTCACACCATTTCCGTATTTGCACCAGAAGACAGTGTATCCACTGTCCAAGTAAACTCTCCGGAAGGATGAGCTGGTATGTCAGACAATGTACGCGGTATGTCGGCAAAGGTACGTTAATTTAGGCACACGTACCTTCGGGTTTACATCCACTTGGTTAGGTGCGAATACCATACGCACGTCAGCGCATTTACTTACATGCACATACGCATGGCTAATGTACGTTAGCACGATTGTACGTATCGCAAATGTACGTATGCGCAAATGCACGTAAGCGTGAATGCACGTATGTGCAAAAGTACGTGTGTTCAAATGTACGTAGGCGCAAAGGCACGTAAGGGCGATAGTACGTTCGCGCATAAGTGCGTAGCGTACGCGCAAATGTACGCAAGTGCAAATGTTCGTATGATTAAATATAAGTAAGCGCAAATGTACGTATGCGTAAATACATGCCTGTACAAATGTACGTAAGCGCAAAAGAACGTAAGCTAAAATGTACGTAAGGGCAACAGTACGTAAGCGCAATGGTACGTAACGCAAATGTAGTAAGCGCAAAAATACGTATGCGAAATATACATATGTGCAATTGTACGTATGCGCAACTTTACAAATGGCAATTGTACGTATGCGCAAATGTACGCCTATTTACGCATGAGTACCTTTGGGTTTACGTATACTTAGTTAGGTGCATACGTCATATATACGTTTGCGGTCACCGGACAAATGTGTGTAAGCAAATGTACACAAGCCAGGTGTACGTATGGCAATTGCACGCAAGAACATGTGTACGTACAGCCAATGTACATAAGCGCAAAAGGACGTATGATTACATGTACGCAGGTGCAAATGTATGTATGCACAAATGTACGTGTGTGCAAAGGTACCTATGTACAAATGCACGTGAGCGCAAATGTACGTAAAGGCAAAAGTACGGAAGCGCAATTGTAAGTAAGCGCAAAAGTACGTAAGAGCAAAGGTACGTAAATGCAAATGTACGTCAGCGCAGTACGTAAGCGCAAAAGTACGAAAGAGCAAATGTACCCATGCGCAACAGTACGTAAACGTAAAGATTGAACGAGCAAATGTACGGATGAGCCAGTGCACGCACATTTTGGCCCACGTGCCTTTGCGTTTAAGCACGGTTGGTTGGTTGCATATGTCATACGTACATTTGCTCTGAGGTATATTTGCCATCTGTAAATTTGCGTTTAAGTAAATTTTGCATACGTACACCTGAATTTACGTGCAATTACCATACGTACATTTGTGCATACGTACTTTTTCGCTTAGGTACACATGCGCTTACGTACATTTGCACTTACGTACATTTGCGCTTATGTATATTTGCGCTTACGTACAATTGTGCTTACGTACATTAGCCATACGTACATCTGCGCTTGCGTACATTTGTCCGGTTACCCGCAGAGCACGTAGGCAACACTGAGGAAACCGGTCACTTGTTAATTTTTCGTTCCCTGGATCTTTCTCAGGGATAACTAGGCTCACGATAGGCAGATCATAGGAAGTATAAATTATGATCACATATTCATGAAAACAGTGGCTGGTTGGTTATTGGTTTTACGCCACATCGACCGTTGAGTCATGTAGCGTCACCAATCTCTCACGCCGATTGGTCGCGGGCGAAGAATAGCGACAGGTGATTCTCGAACCAACAACCTTTCGATTGTGAGACGGGCAACTTACCCCTAGACTACGGAAAACAATGAAAGTATAAATATGCACGTGCAGTTCCTAAGTTTTTCCAGACATCCGTCAGAGGTAGCTGGAAATATTTTGCCCGAGGGCCGCCTATGATATTGTCACGTAATTCATATTCTGAAGCCATGTGCACAGGAGCAGGTTTGGAACAGTTGTTGAGTTTCACGTCCCCCTCACAAACGGAAAGAGAACAGCAATAATATAATCAAAGGGGATCCACCTACGCTACCAGAACAGGGTTCAGTGTTAAAGCAGGTGTACAAATTTTGATTTCCCAGGTTTATAGTATAAACACCACCGTTGCTAGGCAACCAGTTCACGAGTCGCATTCCTGATGAAACTGCTGTTGCTGGGCAACCAGACAAACATTGCCCTCAAGAGCACACTGCTGTTGTCAGCAGCCCACCATCTTACAGAACAATGTCACCTAGCAACACCAGCATGCATATTCTCGATCCATGCAGGAAGACGGCCGGAATGCACTGCACTTGGAACATATTTTTGCATATCTCGTGTTATTTAAGTCGCATATGTCAGCGCATTTGAAAATTTTGCAGCGAACAGTAGTGACAGCTACACAGCCAGTGATCCAGCACCACACTCCTGACGAGCCTACCGTTGCTGATGAACCTGTCTGGTAAGACATCGTGTCTCACCAGACACGTATGCCAGGACTCACCGGCTATGGTTCTCAGCTGATGTTCCAGTGTGGCCGAAGTACTTGCGCTTCTGAAAACGAGCACATCACTTTTGTCACGGTCGCAATACACAGAGGTGCGTAGCTTTCGAGGGTCCAGGGTCGGAAAAAAGACTGTTCCAGATTTTTGTCATCCAAAACTTTACCTTCTCCAGAAATGTATGTCATTAGTTTTCAATTTGCAGGTTGAATAACGCTATATGACGATGAATTGCTCGGCCATACAACATTAGAGCCACTGGTTTGTTTGTTTATTGGGTGATTCACGACGCACTTTATGCAAATTCACGGTTAATGGCGCCGCCCACACTGTTTCGCCAGTGGGCCGAGGGATTGGGAAATGTCCAGAGAGGTGCGAGTGTCGAACCGGGGACCTTTGGTACCCAGATCCCAACACCTTAGCCACTCGGCCACCCCCGCCCCTCAAGGGTCACTGGAAAGTGCAAGCTGATATGACGTCACAACATGCAATAAAAATATCCTCGTATTCGTTTAGACACAATGTCCATACGCAGGATTGAAATTCCTTACACTTCTCCAAAATCCTCTCCGAATCTAAGATCGCAGGGGTAGGGCGTAGTGGTATACCAAATGATGGGGAGGGGTACAAAAAAGCAATGAACTAAGAAATGAATCGCAACATTGGCTAATTCGACTTCTTAGTCAATTCGGAACATTTGTTTTCTTGTTCCGAATGTGCGGTGATCGAGCCACCCTTGGTGTTCCTGAATTCCTGAAGCAAAAACCAGGTATTTACCATAAGCTATTTTGCTCACGGGCAGGTCGGGGGTTGAGAAGCAGGGAACTTCAAAGCGTTGACGCCACGCTCCTGAGTTTGTTAGTTAGTTATTGGGGCTTTAGGGCGCATCGACTACTTGGGTCATGTAGCGCCCATACGCCACGCTCCTGAGGTAATACCACAGTTTCGATGCGCTCCTCGTTGCAGTATTTCTATGTCTGAGGTGCATGTTTTCGACAGCTGCTCACGTGGCCTACACAGACGTTTGCCTACTGAGGACGGGAGGGATATTTCAGACAGAAGATAGTGTAGCCCGATGGCTGCTATTAAAGTTGGTATTGAAGCTTTCCTCCTACATCTGAACCAAAAATTGATTTTACTCCGCGGATCCCCAGTGGTCGACTCTAGCTGGGATTTCGAAGGAGAGCTGGTGTAGGCGGTCCAATTCTAGCCAGCAGAGCTAGGAAGACACCCGCGGAGGCTCAGGCAGTACAACGCTGGCCGCCACTCCACTGCCGGTGACGCCCGGTCACCTGTTGGGAACCCCACCTCAAATACGGAGAAATGGGAGTACGATTCCCAGCCACACTCACAGCCTTGGCTGTTGTCAAAATAACCGTTTGCTAAACCGTCATCTGGCTTCTCTTTGCAGGACCCATGCGGCTCCAACAAATGATGAATGTGAAAAGAGCACAACTGGAAACCGAACAGAGCCACAATCGCCTACCAAGCCTCCCCGACAGGGATCGGCGCAGCGCGTTAAAAGGAACCGCAGATGAAAGAAGACCACTTACTCGAGTGTTTCCTCATGCGTGGAGCCAGGGAAGTCGTGCGGCGGAGACGGCGGACCAATGGAGGCGAGATTTTCAATCGGCCCGCCGACTGGCGCCAGCGGATCGGTCGCCACGGCGGCAGAGGCCGGTCCATCCTGTGTTTAAAGAAGAGTTGTCGGGAACATGCAGAGTGGTCGCAGTCATCAGGGTATCAGTCGAAGTCTCCAAATGGTACTTAATCGCATTTACATTCTTAATTCAACCGTATTCACAGTCTTCACTGCATACTGAATCGCGTTCAACCTGAGAGTTGGAAAGTACAAGGATCAGCACGCCATATACATTAGGGCTGTTATTATCTTGCGAAGTTCCCAGTTCGCAAGAGTCAACCCTGTCAACCCTGTCGACCCTGTCAACTTAGGCCAATACGGCCAAACATAGAATGTGTGAAGTGTGGTCGCGATTTAAAAGCAATGAACATGGCCACATCGCACTTAATGATGTCCAAAAATGGTTGATTTTTCACCACACTGACACCGCGTACCCTCCATCACACTGCATGGATCACATCCTCTGCTATTCTTTCTGAGTCCACCGTTGCAATTGTGATCGATATTCGTTACGAGTTGGTGGCGTCAGCACTCGGCAAGTCCTTGCACACGATCCTCCCGCTGGTGGTGCCATCTATTGACACGACCACGAACTTCAACTGAAGCTCATTTCACCATAAAGATTCCTGGTGCCATACTCAAACTGATACGTCAAAAGCCTATTGGAGTGATTGTCAACTTGTAGTGAATGCTCTAGGGCATGCTATAGTTTTCCTTGCACCTTTTCCATCTCCCTCATGCTCAATTAGAGACCCACATATCAGCTTCATGATCAACAGCTCACCATTTCATCGTCGCAGTGCTTGATGTTCAGACGGAGTCCCTGAAAGCTGGACCATGCCCATCCTGGCTGGGTCGCCGTGTCGCCATCGCCATCTGTTGTGGCATTATTGAACTCCAACTTAACAGCAGGCCACACCGGTGGCAGCAATAACGGATCTATGTCCATGGTCAGCTTGTATGATACGGATGGCACTGGGGAGAGAGAAAGTTGCCAGTTAGCCGGATTGTGTGGGGATAGACAGCCAGACTGATCCATTGTCTATGGCTTCGTGGTTTATTACTTTTGGATTAGTTCATCATGTCATCATGCACGCGTCATTACTACTAAAATACTATCATGAACAACAGGCTATGTACATCTTGAATTATGTTGAAGGCTGAATCAAAGGTGAAACAAATCTTAGCATTTAATGAACAGTGATGGATGAATGATGCATCATGAACTGTGACATGAACTAACACCACTCAGTTTTCAAGCCACACCAACAGTCAGCTCACACAACTGTGCTGTAAGACAAGTGACCCACTTTTTTTTCTTTCTTTTTTTTAAATAAAATATATTCACTGTATTCCAGGAAAAAACGTCAATATCTTTTTTATTTTTTTAAATTATTATTATTTTTTTTTTTTTTTTTTATTTTAAACTTTGTAAACTTTGTGCCACTGTTTCCAGGAGAGACAAGGAGACACCAATATATTCATCAGTGCATTGTACAAATCGACCTACAAACCCAGCCCCACATCAAAGTATGGAAACAATACTACAAAGCATTGGAAAATCAGAACCTGGTGTTCACATCATTTTCAGTGAGGTTGATGGTCTTCCAGTGTGGACTACAATGGGGTCCACCATGGATTACTTGCATCTTGCTGTGAGGAACCTCTACAACTGTTTCTGCTTCATATTTTTTAGTCATCTCTTTCTACCAGAAACCTTCCTGACAGTTGGAAGGGTTAACAAATTAATTCGAAATACATGTTTAAGGGTTCAAGGCATGATCCACTAGGTAATCACCTGGACAGTTTTACTTCTGTCCCATGTAAGATTATGGAGCATGTAATTGTTTAGAAGCTCACACAATATTTGGAGGTCATCACCTGCTGGACCAATGACAATTTGGCTTCCATCATAGGCATTCTGTAGAGGATCAACTACTGCTAACATATGAGACTGTCTTTACCTGGCTAGAAGAGGGCTATACAGTGGACATACTTTTCTCTGATATTTTCAAAGGGATTTGATGCTGTTAATCAAGTTCTGCTAACAAAACTGAGAACTCTTGTAATTTTAGAGACAATCCTCACCTGGATGCAAAATTTTCTATGTGGGAGGGAAATGAAAATGCTTGTCTCTGGCTCTTCTGGCAAAACAAAGGATTTCCTGGGTTGAGTATCCAGGGTTCTGTCATAGGTTGTGTGTTATTCTTGATTTAAGTTAATTATGTGCCTCACAGCATACACATGGGAACAGAAGTAAACATATGTACTTCAGTTCCCATGTGTTCATTACTTCAGTACCAGTACCAAATGGTTAATGGTATAAGCAACCTGGCATATCAAGACATAAAGACATAAAAGATTAGTGCAACAATGAACCACAAGGGCCCTTCTTGGTTGCACTCTGTACACTCAACCATTTGGCCACCAAATCCATTGATCAGCCCTCCCTGTAATACTGAAAAGCAAGCTCTCTATTTTGATAATGATTGTCATATGCATATGAGGAAAGATTGAAGAAATTGAATGTTTTCACTTAGATACAGAATGCTTAGAGATCTCATTGAGGTATTTAAATTTGTTCATGGTCTGGAAAAGGGATATCTTGTGGAAATGTTTTAAATTAAAATAAATGATGCAATTATCAGGTCATCAGATCAAAACTAAAGTCAACCACAGCAGGACAAGGTTAAGACAGTCTTTCTTCACCAACAGGGTAGTAGAACACTGGAACCAGCTGCCAGAAATAATTGTCGGTAGGAGCATATTGAACATCTTTAAAAACAGCATAGACAATCATTATAAGATTAGAGTGCTTGCTTTTGAGTATTTCAGGGAGGGCTGATTGATGGATTTGGTGGGCAACTGGTTGAGCATACAGAGTGCAAACAAGGAGGGCCCTTGTGGCTGATAGTTGCACCACTCTATTATGGCATTATGTCACAGACATGCTGAATGGCATCTCACAGGGCCAAAAAGATATATACACTGGCTAGTACTGCCAAGTCATGGGATGCAACAAACTCCAACAAATATCCAGTTTTCAAAGCACACTGTTGATCAAATGACTGGGAAAAAATATGGGCCCTTATGCACATTATTACCTAGATGCATTTGAGGTAAGCTTCATTCAGATGCATGCGGACATAGACATCACAGTATATATAAAAAATTGTGTTCATCAACATATTGCTGGCATAGTACAGAAAGCTGGAAGTTTGGCCACTTACTAAGTTCTACTCTATGTCGTCCTCCTGAAGTTATGAAAACCCTATGCATTACTTGTGTCAGGCCTACATGCTGGTTTTCATCATGTATTTGGAATACTGCTTATATAGGTGATATATGGTGACTATAATCAGTACAGAGAAGGTGGACACAAAACAGGGGGATTGAATGTCTGGATTATGGTGCCAGATTATAGACTAGATCTGTACTAGGTGAATGGTAGAATGATTCAAGCAGACATCAAATGCTGGAAGAATTTTTATGGCCATTCTGCCATTAAGATCCACAACATGTTTATGCTGGCACCATTGGTAAACACACATGGACACTCCCCAAAATCGGCTCATGGGCATGCATCAGTGGATTGTATGAAAATAATGCTTAGCCTCAGATGCTGTGCCACATGGAATTCATTGCCTGATGATGTAGCCTTAACAGATCTGGGTGTATTTAAAGCTGCAATGCACTCAAATTTCTGTACATCGTTGTTCAAATATATTGAATAGATGAAGCATAATATGCTAATGAAACTCGAGTAGCGTTACTTCTCTATATTTCAGTTTTCTTAAATTGCATCATAAATCTTGTCTGCCAACATATTGGCAAAGGTAGTGGCTACTCTAAGCATGCAAATTCTGCTTAAGGTACACTTTCCTGGGGGCAACCTTAGACTTAAGACATAAAAGATTAGTGCAACTATGAGCCACAATGGCCCTTCTTCGTTGGACTCTGTACACTGAACCAGTTGCCCACCAAATCTGTCAATCAGCCCTCCCTGGAATACTGAAAAGCAAGCCCTCTATTCTTATAATGATTGTCCATGCTATTTTTAAAGATGTTCAATGTGGTGCTACTGACATGTTTTCTGGCAGCTGGTTCCAGTGTTCTATTACCCTGTTGGTGAAGAAAGTTTGCCTTAACCTTGTTCTGCTGTGGTTAACTTTAATTTTGAATTTATGACCTATAATTGCATCATTTCTGTTCAATTCAAACATTTCCCCAAGATATCCCCTCTCCAGACCATGGACAAATTTAAAGACTTCAATGATATCTTCTCATAAATAAAGTCATAAAGTCATAAAGTGTTAAGGCTTAATAAGGGCCACAAGGGCCCATCTGGGTCAAGCCTGTCTAGAAGATATTAGAAAGTACATGTTCACACCTATCAATTCCAAACCCATGCAATCCCTCCACCTGTGCCACCACAGCCAATCTCATCAGTATGACATCGCAAAGGAAGTTGCCAAATCCACTGCTAGGTACACCCCATATAGTACAACATAATACTAGCATAATGTTATACCCTATATAGCTAGTGAAAATACTCAATATCCCATGCATCACAAGTTAGAATTCAAAAACAACATTTTCCTGTCTAAAAAAATTATCCACCCTACTTTTAAAGACATTCAATGAGGGACTCCCCACTGCATCAGCAGGCAGCCTATTCCATTGGTCAACAACCCTTGACTGAAGACCTGTTGTCGTTTAACTGTCCTGCACCTCATTTTGTCTAACCTGAATTGATGACCCCTATGGGATACTCTAAACTGCAGAGCATCATTCAAATTGACCTGATCTAGCCCTCTAACAATTTTGTACATTTCAATCATGTCTCCCCTTAATCTCCTATACTTGAGTGAGTACATATCTAATGCATTAAGCCTTTCTCCATATTCTAAGTTACTTAATCCACTGACGAGTCTAGTGGCTTTGCGCTGGACTCTTTCTAACATATCTATATCCTTTTCTAGGTAGGGGCTCCATGCTTGTACAGAGTACTCCAAGTGGGGCCGCACATATGCTGAGTACAGCTTTTTCATGACTTCCCTGCTCTTATATTTCACACTTCTATTAATGAGTCCCAGCATTCTGAGTGCCCTATTTCTAGCTGAGATACATTGTTTTTCTGCTTTAAGGTCTTTTGAGACCAACACACCTAAGTCCCTTTCCTCTTCAATAACATCCAGTTCCCTCCCTCCCATTTTATAACTGAATGTCTCGCCTGCAGACCCTATATGCATAACCTTACACTTATCATAGTTGAAAGTCATCTGCCATTGATCAGCCCACTCTTTTAGGTCGTCCAAATCTAGTTGAATATTACTAAATTGATCTCTGCTGTTAGCCACTCCTACCAGCTTGATGTCATCAGCAAATTTGAACACTCTATTCCTCAGCCCTACTTCAATGTTGTTCACAAAGATGATAAAGAGGAGGGGCCCTAGAACAGAGCCCTGTGGCACTCCACTCAGAACATCTTTCCAACCAGATTTACATCCATTCAATACTACCCTTTGTTTCCTTCCCTGCAACCATGCTTCAATCCAATGTAGAACTTTTCCTACAATCCCATGTTGTTGTAATTGATGAATTAACCTTCCATGTGGAACTTTATCAAAAGCTTTGCTAAAGTCCAAGTACACAACATCCATCCTGCTTTCATTGTCTACTTCTTTGGTAACATACTCAATGAACTCCAATAGGTTAGTTAAACAAGACCTTTGAGATCGAAATCCATGTTGAGTATCCCTTAAAAGGTTGTGCCTATCAAGATGAATCTGAACATTCTGTTTAACCAGCTTTTCTAGTACTTTGCAAACTAATGAGGTCAAACTGACTGGCCTGTAGTTTCCTACACTCTTCCTATTTCCCTTTTGAAAATTGGTACTACACTTGCATTTCTCCAATCTTCAGGTACTTCTGAATACTCCATAGATCGCCTGAAAATGATACCTAGGGGAGTTGCTAAAGCTTTAGCACACTCTACTAAGATCCTAGCATATATTTCATCTGGTCCGGAAGCTTTATTAGGTTTTATATTCTGCAACTGCTTCTCTACGGCTTCTGTAGTTATTGTAAGATCCTCCAGCATATCACCTGCCATGGCATGGCCTACAGATGTTCCTATTGTACCAGAATTCTCTTTAGTGAAGACGGATGAGAATTGCTTGCTTAGGGATTCCACAATGTCGCAATCATCAACCACTATTTCCCCATCTACCTCCAGTGGTCCTACACTACACTTTTTAGCCTTAAATTTATAGAAGCTAAAGAATCTCTTAGCATTACCTGCTGAACATTCTCGAGCAAAGTTGATTTCAGCAAGTCTTTTAGATGCTCTAACACACCTCCTAACTTTATTTCTAGCTATTCTATATGATTCTAGGTTTAACCCAGAGTTAGTATCTTTTAGTTTCTTGAATGCTTGTTTCTTTGAGTCCAGTAATTGCTTAACTTCCCTAGTCAGCCACGAAGGGTGCTTAACCCTGTTTGATCTAATTTGCCTACTGGGAATGAACCTATCCTGACCCTGAAATAGCTTATCTTTTATCATTGTCCACATTTCATAAGCATCTAAGCCATTCAATATGACTTCCCAATTAATTTCACTGAGGAAGCTCCTGAACTCACTGTAATTCCCTTTTGCAAAATTTGGAATCAATGTTCTGTTGGTTGCTACCCTTCCAACATATAATGAGAAGCGTATAATGTTGTGATCACTATTACCAAAGGTCTCTCCTACGCTAACATTTTGCACAAAATTTTCCTCATTAGTAAGCACTAGATCTAATATTTGATTTTCCCTTGTAGGCTCGTGTATCATTTGAAAGAAGAAATTGTCCTCAAAACAAGCCATGAAACATCTTTCTGATTTGCTTACACCTATTGTTTTGTTTCCCAATCCTGCTATGTTGAAATCCCCCAACAAAATAGTTCTCTCCTGTACTCTCCTACTTATCTCTTCCTGCATCAGCCTGTCAGTGTTTTCATTCTGGTCTGGAGGTCTATAGAATGCCCCAATCCTAAATTTTGTTCCATTCTTCAGAATTATATCTAACCACAAAGATTCTACTCCTGCACTATGTACACCGTCCTCTATGGAATGACATTTCATTACTTGCCTAACATACAATAGAATGCCACCTCCTATCCTTGCCTCTCTTTGATAGGCATGCATGTTGTAGCCTGTCAATTCAAATTCTTGCAAGTTGTCTCCAAACATGCTTTCGTTAACCCATGCTTCTGTTATGCACACCAAATCTAGCTGTTCAGACAACATATATGCATGCAGTTCCCCAATTTTGTTCCTAACACTTCTGGCATTGACATAAAAACATGATAAATTATTCCTTCCATTGCTTGCTATGCTTCTCTCTTTATCAGCTACATCCCCCATGTCCTGCCTAGTTTCCCTGTTTCCTGTTGAGAGCCTCCTCATACCTATTGCTGAGCAATTCCACTCCTCTCTTGCTCAGATGTAATCCATCTAAAGCAAACATCTCCGTCCTCCCCCAAAACTCCCCCACAAATCCAAGAACTGCACCCCAAGCTCCTTACAAATCTTGGCCACCCTGGTATTGAGCCCAATGGCCCTCGAATCTCTTCTCTTCTCTCAGCCTTCTATATCTAAGTGAAAACATATTCATTTTCCTCAATCTTTTCCTCATATGCCAGGTTGCTTACTCCATTAACCATTTTTGTAGCCCTCTTTTGTACCCTCTCTAAAAGCCAACAATCTTTTTCATAGCTATGAGACCAAGCTTGGATGCAGTATTCCAAATGTGGCCTGACATATGCACAGTAAAGCTTCCTGATCACTTCCTCACTTCTGTATCATACATTCCTATTTATTGCCCTGCAGTGTAGGATTTCCATATTTTTTTCTTGGTGGTGGAGTACAAAATTTTTAGCTGGAGTATGAATTTTTTCGCTGGATTCCAAAAAATAGCTATGCACTTGGTGACAATTAGCCTTGTTTTAGTGGGAACGAAAACCAATGTCAAAACGAAATAACAAAACGAAAATGGAAGCACCCCACATTTGCAACCTAAACTTGGACCACAGCGGAACAATCATTGGGAATAACTAAATGGATGGGATATCACAACTGGGTTTGTCATGCGGCCGTCTGAATTGCACATTTCTTGCCTGCTAAGACGCTTGCTAAAATAATGCTGTCTTCGCAGCATGGATTTCATATGAATATCGTTCCTGGGTATCTTATGCTGTGTAACTATTTTACGTACTTTTGCGCTTACGTACATTTGCGCTTACGTACTTTTGCGCATACGTACATTTGCGGTTACGTACATTTGCCCTTACGTACATTTGCGGTTACGTGCACTTGCCCGACTTCGGTGACCGTGACGTCGACTTCGGTGAGTGGGCTAATGATGCGGCGTCAGCCGGTGAACCGGTCGATGCTGTGACTCAGCTGATGTGTCGGCTGATACCGTGACGTCACACCGTTGCACACTGTGATAACTCGGGGGAAAACTGGCCATAAATCATAGCGGACAAAGTATGCTAGTTACCGGGGCGATTTTGCCCTTAGTCGAAAGAGCTTCATATTTGGATCATATGGGGAAGATGTATTGTCTTAAATATTGCCTAACCCAGGAATGGCAGAGGTTATACCTACTAGAGGGAAGGGAGCATTAGGGGACGAGTAGCGTAGGGGAAGGTTGCTCGTCTCACAGTCGAAATGTTGTGGGTTCGAGTGTCACCTGTCGCTACTCTTCGCGCGCGACCAATCGGCGTTAGAGATTGGCGACGCCACATGACTCAACTGTCGATGTGTCGTAAAATCAACAATCAACCAACCGAAGGGGAGCATTGCGCTCCACTCATTATGCTTCCGCGAAATATCTCGGGAACCAATTGAGATAGGTAGCTCAGACTGTGCACACACTTACAGGAGCATCTAGTGTACCTTGCATTAAAATATCGGCGTCCGGTGATCCATGATGATATCATGATGACGTCATAAGCGAAGTCCGTTGGCGCCGTATATTGGATAATCCGTCCGTATATTGGATAATTATGAGTGAGCGTTTGTTATGCGAGTATTTTGCAGTGTAAATGTGACCTTATAATTGCTACGAAGAATAGACCCAAGATCTTGTCATAAATGGCTGAAATTACGCCAAAATACATCACGAAGATATGCACTCAGGTTGGCTTACTTCAGAGCTTCTGAAAGCCCCGCGAATCTTGCTGGGACGATTCGGTGATGACCCTACCTGTCGCAACACGAAAGCTGCGTCCTTCATGCCCTCAGTACGAGCACTTTGCCCAGCAACCTCCACGAGATGCAGATAAGCACGACCCACGTGCCTTTGAGTACCTCTTGAGGATGCCCGACGCTGGGAACGGGCGCTGAGGTAATTATAACTTCTAGCTGGTCGCCCTCGCGCCCCTCCACGGCCTCGTCATCAAGGCGGGTCTTGGCTTCATCACTCAAGACCTGGTCACCACGCTTCAGGGACACGGAGAACATCTCGTCTCCCGAAAGATTAGTCGCAAACTGACTTCTGAATTTGTACTGGGCTAGCATGCGCTTAACTCACTTTCCTTTTAAGTTCTTGGCGATAAGTTCAAAGAGTTTTTTTCCATTCAAAGTTCACCTGGCGGACTATAATCCGCGCCGTCTCGGGGGTCTTGAACCGTCCCCCCCTCCATTCAGGTTTTTCGCGGATAGTGAAATAATTCATTATCACGGCAACGCGCCGAAAATTGGCATACCTTTTCCCACTTCAGTTTGGCATGTTGTGTCAAACTTTTGAAGTCAGGTCATCTAGGGTCAACGAGTTAGTCTAGGTCAAGTGAGGTCACCTAAAAGACGTTCAACCAGTTGTCAAGCTTTAACTAATGCAGATATTTTAATGAAACTTTCTGCGTTTGTTTATCTTTGGACTTAAGGAACCATTAAGACTATTAGGTACAATTAGGACCATTAGGTACCATTCGGACTATTAGGACCACTAGGCACCATTAGGACCACTAGGTACCATTAGGTCCACTAGGTATCATCAGGACCATTGGGTACCATCATGACCATTAGGTACCATGAAGACCATTAGATACCATGAGGCCATTAGGTATATAAGCAAATAATTAAATTACTTGAAATACAGGTTTTGACTGATTCGAATAATGGAAGTGAATTGAAATAATTGAAATACATTGTTGCTATGCTAGGATATTTCGTTCTCAGGCGAAAAGTGGTTTTACGGAACCGCCTATCTTCACATATCCATCCCTATAGCGCATATATTTATCCATCACTAGCATGCCAATTTCCTATGGTGGCGGTTTGTGCGGTTGATGATGGAGGTTCGCTAGTCTGGAGTTGTTTGGTCTCCTTTGAAGCACCGATCACGGTGATTTCCCATGTATGCGTTCATATCGTACGTAGAAGAGAATTTGAGAAAGATGTTTCACATTAATGATATAAAGGACTTCAGACCTAGGAATAAGTTAAGTTCGACTTCCGTCCATCGGCGCCAGTCTGGGTCATGTGGAGAGGCTTGCGGGGAAAAATTGCGGTGGATTAAGCGGACAGTTATGCAGCACAAGCACTAAAACTGGGTGGTAAGTGGTAAGTTCGGTGTGTTTTTCCATAGGTTTCATTTGATACTGTTTCTTAAACAAGACAGCCAACTTCTGGCAACGATCACAAGACAAATCGCTTGCCTTTGGCACCTAGTGAAAGAAGCTCTACTGATGTATGTACATTGGGGAAGAGGGGGGTCTGAACACTTAACCCCCGTCTTTCCGGTCAAATTCTCACACCCCGTCTCGAGGGGGGGGGGCTGGGAGTTCATTTTGGGGATATATGTTTTAAAAAAAAAAAATATTTGGAATGAGAACAGGACAGCGATATAGACCGAGTCTATAGTTTTTGGAGCCCCCAAAAATAATTTTGTTTTTATTTCAAAATGTTGAGTTTTCATGTTTTCTTTAATTTTCTTTTTCCAATGGGTAGAGCAGACCGAGAAACGTTGTTGCAAGTCGCCTTGCCCCAATGAAAATATTTACTCTAGCCAGAATCTTGTATTTGAACTGCAATTTGATAAATACGGAAAATTTATATGTAGTCAAAAACAGATGAAGAAAAATTCCACTGGTACGTCTTGTTGCATGCCTAAAGACAAGGACACGCTGAAAGTTTTATTAAAATGTCTATATCCGCTAAAGCGTGACGACTGGCTGAAATTTTTGGAGGTGACCTCACTTAACCTTGGTTAACTCGTTGCCCTAGATGACCTGGCCTCAAAATGTTGAATTAACATGCCAAATTTATGTGGAAAAAGTATGCCAAATTTGGGCGCGCTGCCACGCACCGTTCGTACACTATCCGCGAAAAGCCAGAAGGGGGCGGTTGAAGACCCTCCAGAGACGGGACGGGTTAAGACGTCATGCAACAAATAACTACTGCTGATTCTATATGGCTGAACCGGTAATTGCACCGTATAATAAACATAGAACGGTAGTGTGTGTGCATGTGTGTTTGGCCAGCCTGCCACCGCGTGGTGATGTCGGCTGTTTTCGGGGGGCGTTTGTGGTGTCAGCATTTTGTGTTGTTGTTTGTTAGGGGTGAAAGGGTATGAGGAATAATGTGGTGGGGATGAGAGGAAGCGAACAAGATTATAGTTGTCTTGTAGAGGCGAGTTGTGAGAGTTGAGACGACTTGAAGAATGGCGCGTAGAGGGAATAGAAGTTGAGACGTCTTGCAGGCAGATGAGGTAGTAATCGAAGCTGAGCTGGTGCAGAAGAATAGAGTTTGCCAGTCCAGTCGGTGCCATAGGCGGGGTATAGTTGGAGGGATGGGGTCGGGTCATCGCCGGTATTGACTTTGCATTGCAAGAACGTTAGTAGGTAGTAAATATCACGTGGGATTATGTTTTTTGTTTCTTTTTCTTCTTGTTGATTTTCTGTTTTTCTTTTTTTAACGTCTTTTTTTCCCCTTTTTGTTGATTTTCTGTGTCCATTTGTCTTTTTTCTTTTTTCTCATATTTCGTGGATCAGGCGTGTGATAGAGAGAAAGTGAAAGAGGTGACGTGTAATGTTTGATGTTCATCGTTGAGAAGTGTCGTGATGTTTAGTGGGATGTTGTCCATGTTGCAGCAATTTGTGATGGGTTGTCTTTCTGTGTTGTATTTGGTGCAGTGTATGAGTATGTGTTTAATTGTGAGTGTTCGTTGACATGTTGTGCATTGTGGTCGTGGGAGTTGTAAGAGGTATGAGTGCGTGAGTGCAGTGTGTCCGAGACGTAATCGTGTTAGTGTGCGCTCTTTTTGTCTAGTGTTTTGGTTGATGGTGTGCCAGAGTTTGTGTTTTGGGTGTATTTCGTGTAGTTTCGTGATTGTTGTGTCCCATGTTTGTTGGATGTCTTTGTTGATTGCCTGGCGTATTGTGGGGTAATAGTCTGATTGAGAAAGTGGGCAGGGTGTGGTTTGTTGTAGTGTTGTGGCTATGTTGGCTTCGGTGTCTGCGTGTTCGTTGCCGTGTATGTTTGTGTGACATGGGATCCAGAGTCGTGTTGGTCCGACCAACACTATACCACAACAGCGTTGTGACACGAAGGATGACCCGCGGCGGTGCTGCGTTGGGGTACAGCACCGCCGCTGTGCCCGTCTGCTGTATGTGTTATTTTGAGCCGTCCGTGTAGATGATGTGGTTTGGATGTTGAGCTTTGAAATGGAGGAATGGTTGGTGTATTTCTGCATCTGTGTATGTGTGCTTTGGCTTGTCTATGAGGTGTGTTTTGCGTGATTGGTGTTTCCACCATGCAGTGGGTGGTGGGAGTGCTTTTGCTGTGGAGATTGTGATGTGTAGTCTATTTGCGTGTTGGTGGATGCGGCAGCCTATTGTAGTTTTGAGTCGTGTTGCGTTCATGAGTTTGTGTATGCGTTTGGTGCGGAGTTTTAATGCCTGGGTGCATGGGTGTTGTGCGATGAGTTGTGTTTTATAGTGGTATCTTAATAGTGTTTCTGTGCGTCTGTGCCTCAGTTCTGGAATGTGGTTCCTTCACGTCTGTGCCTCAGTTCAGTCCTTCACATATATAAATATGTGAAGAGCGAAAGAAGGCGAAGTGGTGTATGCTCCTATGGCTATTTGTAAAGATTGGCGTTGAAGAGACTTTGTATTTTTGAGGATTGATTATTCGCATTTTCGAAGAGTGGGGATCCGCATTCCAAAATTAGCCGAATGATTGATTTGTAAAGAGGTAAAGGTGTGTTTCGGTCGGATCCCCAGTTTCTGCCGGATAGTGCTCGAAGGATGTTTATTCTTTTTGATGCGCGTTTTGTGGATGTCATATATGTGGCTGGAAAGTTAGTTTGGGGTCTAAAGTGATGCCTATAAATTTTGTTGTGGTGACGAAGGGGATGGGAGTGTGGTCTATTTTTAGTGGTGGTAGGTCTGTGTATTTGTGGTAGGCGAAACCCATGCATTTTGATTTGTGTGGTGCAATGTGTAGGTTTAGGAAGGCGAGTTTGCTGTGTAGTTGTATTGATGTGGTTTGTAGTATTCCTAGTGCGTTTTGTGGTGTTTCGTATGATTTCCTTATAACTATGTCGTCAGCGTATATTGCAATTTGGGCCGGAAGGTTGTCTGGGATGACTTAATTTATACCTAAAATAAAGAGTAGAAGGCTTGGTACTGAATAGGGATGCACCGGATAGACTATCCGGCCGGGTATCCGGCCGGATATCACGAATTTTCAACTATTCGTTATCAGGCCGGATATTTCTTGCTATCCGGCCGGATACCGGATATTTTCCATTGCTTGCAACTATTTCCAGTTAGTGTCCACCACTTGGGTGTCCCCCTAACGCAACAAGCAGACGATAAAAAACTACCAAGCGTATGATCTTTATTGTCCCTTCGAAGATTGTAAGTGCGTACTCAGCATTCAGTGACGCTGTGACGCTGAGCTACACTGAGGGACGTCAATCAAAACACGACCTGGTTCAGAAATGCTTCACATTGTGGTGAAGAAACAGGAGCTGCTCCCCGCGGCGCATCAGAAGCCTGCTCCTCCTGTCCTCAAAGATTGCTCCGTACTCCGAAAACATTCTCTCGGAGAACTCGGAGGACGACGGGGCGGACAGGAGCTTACGCGAGAGAGCGCGCAGGCGAGGGAACGAACTTGCTCGCCATGTTTCGCCCCGCCACTGGACTAGGTCCGTCTCGCGAGTTGAGAGGGGGAGCGTGAAGAAGTTCTGCACTTCTTCCGCTGCAGTCTTCAGGTCACCCTGGCCGCCACGGCGTTGTTGCTTCGCAGCTGGTGTCTGGCCCTGGCTTACCATCTGTGTGAAGCAGCTGCCGGATAGGTCTTCCTCACCACTTGACCCTGTGCTAAACGCGGGACTGTCGGCGCATTTGCTGTCAGTGGCGGCAACTTCTTCGTCCTGCGCCCCCAGGAGCTGAAGAACCTCGCTGAGGAGCAGCGTCTTGGCGTTTTCCTTTTCTTCAGACTTCTTGAAGAAGTTGAGGTTATATCTGGGGTCGATCGCTGTGGCAGTCACATAGTGTTTCTCCAGAAGGATATGCATCGCTTTGGAGCTGTCAACTGTGGTTAGGAAGCGGAGGCGCAGCGCTTGTAGCAGTGACTCGCGTAGTTTCTGGGCGCCGGCCGCCTTCTGATCAATCCTTGTCAGGCATAGCTCCAGGCAGGTGATGTTGGGAATGACGCTGGACAACGTGACGTTGTCCGAGCTCATCTCCTTCGTGAGATCGAAGAATGGTTTCAGCACATGCAGGAGGCTTCCGCACAGCTGCCAATCGCTCGCAGTCATCTGTGGCAGATCTTCGTGGTCTGCCAGGTAAAGAACTGGCCGCTTCAGCTCCACCAGTCTCTGCACCATCAAGTACGAGCTGTTCCACCACGTCGGAACGTCCTGCACCAGAAGTCGCGGTTGCAGGCCTTTAGCTCGCTGGAGCTCCTTGAGGGTAGTGCAGGCCACTGACGCGTGGCCGAAGTGAGTCACCAGCCTCCGACACTTGGTCAGGAGCCCGTTCACAGCCGGCTGCGATCGGATGGCGTCGCCAACCACCAACTGAAGACGGTGGATAGTGCAGTGGACGGCCGGAATATCGGCCAGCTCGCAACCCAGAGTCATGTTGGAGGCCCCGTCACGGATCAGTAGGTGCCGCCGACTTCTGACTAGGTTTCACTCGTCCCACATCTTCGTCAACATCTCCGAGATGTTGGTGCCACTGTGTGATGGCGGAAAGTGGGCCGCTTTCAGGACGTCTCGACGCTGGAAATTGCTCTTGATCCAGTGGCCAGAAAGGCTGACGAACGTTTCCTGCGACGATGAACATGTCCAGATGTCGGACGTGAAGGAGACGTAGCTACCGTCACAGCTCTCTAGCTCAGACAGAACCTCGCCCTCCACTTCGTCGCACAGCCTCGGCAGCATGGCGTCGGAAAAGTAGCGCCGGCTGGGCAGGAGATACCACGGCTGAAGTTTGACGACGAGGTCGATGAAGCCGTCGTCTTCTACGATTGAGAACGGCTGGTTGTCAAGGCTGTCACGGCCAGCATTATTATCACGGTCCTTGGCGCGGCTGTCGTTAATGTCCCAGAGCTTCCTTGACTCAAATGATTCTTGGATCGATAGCTGCTTCTTAATAGCGGAAATCTTCCGATCTTTTGGCGTACCTTCCTCTCCAAAGGTTGAGACAGACGCAAAACAGCCGCGATTCGCTTGCTTGGCCGTTTCGTACTCGTCCGGATGTTTCATTTTCGCGTGATTGTGGAGCGCAGTCGTGCTGAAGGTTTTCTGCCCCGCGCTTTCGTGGCCTCTCTTGATAAGTCTTTTGCAGATTTTGCATTCTGCATAGGTATCGCTGTCGTCGCACAGTTTGAATATAGCCCAAACGAATGAGGAACGCGAGTGCCCTGCCATGCCATTTAAACCGCAGGCCAAAAATGTAGAAGATTAAACCTGAAACAATTGTGAATAACGACGCTCCTGACGCCTGGCGTTCCAGGTGAATGCATGCCAACGCAAATGCCGCAGCAGGCCAGCAAATTTTGTCAAAAAGCTATGCGCGCGCGTGCAAAATGTTTCCCTGGCGTACCGCTCCGACGGACTTCGGATGTGAGCGAAATGCCAAGTGCCGGCAAATAAAAATCCTCTATACTGAGCTGAGGTTTGGGACCTGGGGCGCTCCAGTTGGGGGGGGCGCAAAAATTAACCAGCACTTATCGACCGAGGGCGGGGGTGTAGGGAGCGATGTTGGCGTGGTGTTGTGTCGTCGATTTGGGGGTGGGGGGGAGAGCGATGTTGCATGGTGTTTTTTGTCGTCGACCGGGTTGGGGGTGGGTCGGCCCGGCGGGGGAGGGAAGTAATTGTTGGTGTGGTATTTGTCGTGTCCACGGGGGACGGGGGAGTGATGTTGACCAGTCTGCAATGCGACAAAAATTTCAGTTTGCCGCCGTTTGGGGGGGGCGAAAATGTGTTTTTTTCCCCGCACCACTTTTCTTTGGGGGGCAAATACCAATTTTGCCCCCTGGATCCGCCAGTTTGGGATAAAGCATGCCATTGCCTGCTTGCTTAATGAAGAGGGGGTTTAGAGGCCTGCAATCACTTGCATTTTTAATTCATGCACATAAGGAAAAAAGGTGGAATGGTAGGAACCTAAAAGGTTCAGTATCCGGCCGGATTATTCAGGCCGGATATTACTCACGATCTCGCGGGATATACTATTCGGCCGGATATTATAATTAACTATCCGGTGCATCCCTAGTACTGAACCTTGCATCAGACCGGTTGTGGGGAAGTTTGTGACTGACATATGGGATCCAATTTTGACTTCAAATGAGCGATTTAGAAGATATAAGTGAAAATAGTGTTGTAGTCTGCCGTGTATATCTATGTTGTGTGACGTGTGGGCAAGTGTGACGTCTGGGGTTGTAGAGGAAGAGGGAGCTGATTGATACTAGGTAGGTTGGTGGGCCGGTGTTGAGTATTGTGAGATTATGCTATGTGGCTATTGCGATGAGTGTGTGTGCTCTGTGATCAGGTTGTGTTGTGCGGGTGTCCCATAAGGGGTGGTGCGAGTTGAAGTCTCCGGTGAGAATGATAGGTGTGCGGATTTGGTCAAGCACTTTATTTAATTCCCTGAGTATTTCTGTGTTTCGCGAGGGTGGGTCGTAAATGTTGATGAGTGTGTAAGCTATGTTGTGTATATGAATTTCAGTTTGTAGTATGTCTGTCGTGGTGTCGAAATGTATCAGGCGATGAGGGGTCGTGTTCCTAATGTATGTGCATACACCACCTGATCTGTGTGGGTTGTGTGTATCCTGTCTGTGTAGTGTGTAGTGAGGGATATGAAAGTGATATGGGTCGTTGGGTCTGAAGTGTGTTTCTTGAATGCATAGTGCTATTGGATTTGTTTCTAGTGCATAATGTCTAAATTCTTGCCAGTGTCTCATAAGTCCGTGTGTGTTCCATTGCATGATTGTGTTCATTGTTTTTGGGTGTGGGCGCGCGTGTGTGTTTTTCGGTGAGTTTGTTCTTTTGGTGCTTTTACCTGGCTTTTGTTGTTGGTGGGTGAGGGGCGGCTGTTGATGGGCGGTGGTGGTAATTGGTGTGGGGAGATGGTCCGGTATGTGTCTGTTGATGAGTGTCCGGTGTCAGTGTGTTCCTCTATGTCTGTGTCCGGGTCGGTGTATGTACGGATTGTGTGTGTTGGGGACTCATCTGTTGAGGGTGAGGTCTGTGGGTAGGGGGAGATTGTTGGTTGCTGGGGTGGTGGGGGTGTGGGTTCGGAGGGTGGGGATGGAGTCGGTTGGCGGGTTTGTGGTGGTGGTGGTGGTGGTTTGTGTACCGGTCCCTGGCTTATGTTTGCTGATGTTGGTGTGCGTGTGCTGTTGGTGGGAGTTTTTGGGTAGGTGGCCGTGTTGTGCTGGTGTCGCGTGGTTGTGGGTGTTCGCAGAGCCGGGTATTCAGTGTAGTCGGGTCGTGGTGGTGGTGCTGTGTATGTCCCCAGCTCTGCCCGGCGGGTCGGCCACGACGCCAGCGGATCGGACACCGCCCTCCTGGCCAGGGACAGGTCCATGCCCTCCAGGTGGACCAGGCGGAGAATTTCCTTCTCCGCTATCCACCGGGGGCAGGTCCTGTCCCCAGCCTCGTGCTCCCCCCCCCCCGCAGGCGGCGCAGCAGGCCTCGCCGCTGTCACATGTTTCGGCGCTGTGTTTTGGCGCAGCGGCTGCAGGTGTGGGTGTTGGCATGGCACCCCCCCCCCGCGGAGTAGCCGTAGCGCTGGCACCTCTTACAGCGCCACGGGAGGGGTGCGCGTGGTGTGACGCAGTACCGGAGGTACCCCGCTTTGATGAGTTTTGGTGGTGTCCTGGTGCTGAAGGTCAGTATGATGATGTGGGATGGTTGTTATCCTGGTCTGGGGCCGGCCGGTATGCGGCGGAGACACCCTGTCTCTCCATCCTCGAGACAAGGGTCTCCACCGCGATACCGGCCAGCTCCGTGCGTGTTTTGCCCTGGGAGGGGTTGCGTTTTGTTGCTGGTGTGATCGAAACGGGTGTGTTGTGTATCTTGTGTATGGTGGGTAATATCAGTCCGTCTATGTTTGAGTGAGCTTGGATTAGGAGTGCTCCCGATCTAAGTTGTTTTGCGATCAGGGGCACTGCCGTGTATCTGGCGATTTCTGCCTCCACCATACAGGGGTCCAGGGAGCACATAGGCTCCCCGTCCCCCCGGCGGCACAGGAAGAACTCGCCAGCTGGTCGTGCGGTGTTCATGTTTTGTGATGTTGTATGCGTTTATTTTGTTAGTGGTGTTGGTTAAAGGGTGGTATGGCAGGTGTGTGGCGTAGTGTTACACAGTGAGCAAAGTACAGTATTTACAAGCTGGCAGAGGGGTTCAGAAGGGCGTGAAGGAAGCCCGACAGGTGTAACAGTGGAGGCAGACAAAGACGAAGAATACACAAAGAAATCACAAACTGTGCTTGAAGAGAGCACGAATAGAGAGATCAGATAAAGATCGTGCAGAGGGCAATAGAGGGAAGATCTGGTGGGGGTGGGGGGTCCTGGGTGGGGGGAGTGGCAGCACCGCCGGAGTGACCTTGTAGTAGGTAGATGAAGCTGAAGTAAAGACGAAGGGCACCGCACTGTATCACAGAAGATAGGTCTTGGAGATTTAGATGTAGAGGCTGTTGTAGAATACGTAGATGAAGGTAGAGGCTCGTAGAGGTTGTTGTAGAGGCGATGTGGTAGAGAAGACACTGACTGAGGAGTAGATCCAGAAACTTGAAGTTGAAAGTAGCTGAAAATAGGTTAGCGGGGCGGGAAGGTAGTGTTTGTAGGTGATGGTTGGGTTTGGAGCGATGTTTGTGTGCGTTGGCTGTAGGTATATGTATGTGTTTGTGCAGGTGGCATAGGTGGTGGGTGGCAGGTGGCAGGTGGCAGGCGTCTACTCCTCCGACTTCGGCCCGTATCTTCGTCCGCTCTTCTCCTTCCTTCTTCTTCTCCTCCCTGAAACCTTGATTGCCAAACTCTTGTGGCTTTCGAAAACGTTTCGATAGCGAGCGCCCGAAAAGCCGTATCCATGTGTGTGTGTGTGTGTGTGTGTGTGTGTGTGTGTGTGTGTGTGTGTGTGTGTGTGTGTGTGTGTGTGTGTGTGTGTGTGTGTGTGTGTGTGTGTGGGGTGGGTGAATTTTGTCAGCCTGCCACCGTGTGGTGATATCGGCTGGTCCCGGTTGAAGAGAAGATGTGTAAGGGAGTGAGTAGCGTAGGGTAGGATGATGAATCCTAGGTGGAGGTTTAGTAGAGTCGTCGAGCAATGGTGAAGTAGCGTTGATATGGTCTTGAAGAGTAGAGCTGAGGTAGTCAGGATCGATTGCAGATGTAGCGCTGGTGCAGTACAGTTGCTTGGGAGCCGGAGATGATGAAATCGAGGGAGAGGGTTAGTCCGATCCGTGCCACATTGGGGTACGGGGTATAGTGTATGTGTGTGTGGGGGGTCGGGCCATCGCCAAAAATGAACATTGCAAGATCATGTTTTTTCCTGTTTTCTTTTTGTAACGTATCTTTTACTTTTTTCGCTTTCGTGATTTTGTTCATTTTCCCCTTCGTTTTTAACATATCTTTTTTCTTCTTTTTTCCCTTTTTCCTCTTTTTCACAGTTGTTCCATTGTCGTTGTTCCTTGGAGGTGTTGGTCGTTGTGGTATAGTGATTTGTTTGTGGATGTGTTGTATTTTTCGTATCAGGGGTTTTTTTGTGGGGGTGTTATGCTCTGTAATGCTAATTTTGCGTCTGTGGCTATCATGTCGTGTTCAATTTTGGAGTTGTAGTTGGTATAGTACATTGACCTATATAAGACCTAAGAGTCTTATATAGGCCAATGGTATAGTATGCCGAAAATATTGCGAATAATTCTGCTGTGTATGTGGAGGATGTGTCGTGCCGACGGGCACATAGGATGACCCGCGGCGGTGCTGCGTTGGAGTACGGCACCGCCGCTGTGCCCGTCTGCTGTGTATGTGATTTGGAACCGTCTATATATATGATGTTGTAGTTGGCGTACTGTGCTGTGAATTGTAGGAAGAGTTGTTGTATTTCTACGTGTGTGTATGTGTTTTTCGGTTTGTCAATGACGAAGTGTGTGTTGGGTGTCGGCTGTTTCCACCATGCGACGGGTTGTGGGGGGTGGTGTTGTTGTTGGGAGTGTTATATCTATTGTGTTGGCGTGTCTGTGTATGCGGCAGCCTATTGTGGTCTGTAGTCGTGAGGAATTCATGAGTTCGTGTCTGCGTATTGTGCGGAGTTTTCCTATGTGCATGGGTGTTGTTTCGTGAGTTATTTTTTGTAGTGATATCTATGTAGTGCTTCTGTACGTCTGTGCTGTAGTTCTGGAATGTGGTTGTATATGTGAAGAGCGTGAGAAGATGAGGCGGTGTAGGCTCCTGTGACTATTTGTAGACATTGTCGTTGAATAGAATCTATAATTTTGAGGTTTGATTTAGTTGCGTTTTCGAAGAGTGGGGATCCGTATTCCATAATTGGCCGAATACGTGATTTGTAAAGGGTTAGAACTGTGTTTCGGTCCCCAGTGTGTCCCAAAGGTGCTCGTAGTATGTTGATTCTTTTTGCAGTGCGTTTTGGTATGTTTAGGTGTGACCGGAAACTTAGTCGTTGGTCTAATGTGATACCTATAAATTTTGTTGTGATGGCAAAGGGAATGGGTGATTTGTTTATTATTAGGGGTTATAGGTTTGTGTGTCTGTTGTAGCCGAAAATCATGCATTTGAATTTCAGTGTTGCCATATGAAGATATAGTGTGGCAGGTTTGTTGTGGAGTTCTCTTAGTGCATGTTGTAGTACTGTTATTGCGTGTGCTGGTGCTTCTGTTGATGTCCATAATACTATGTCGTCGGCGTAGATTGCAATTTTGGTCCAAAAGTTGTCGGTGATGGCTGAATTTAGAGCCAAAATGAAGAGTAGGGGACTGAGAACTGAGCCTTGCATTAAATCGGTCGTGGGGAATTTGGCGTCAGGGGTGTCAGGCACAATTTTTACTTGAAAATATCTGTTGGGTAGGTATAAATGTAGGTAGTGCATCAGACTGCCTTGTGTGTCGATGTTGTGTAAGTGTTGTAGTAGTGCTGTTATGTTGATGATGTCATATACTTGTTTTAGATCCAGGAAGACGGCGGTCGTGGAACGTTTCCTGGCCGCCGCTTCCTGGATGTTTGTGATGAAGTAAGTGAGGTTGTCTAGACATGAGCGATTGGGAAGGAAGGCTGATTGAATAGGAGAGGTTAAGTTTTGTGTTTGAATTATATAAAGGAGGCGTTTCTTGACAAGAATAGTTTGTGGAAGTAACTAGTGAGGGAAATAGGGCGATGGGAAGTGCAAAGAGTCGAATCTGTTTTTGGTTTAGGTATGGATATGAGAGAAGCGTGTAGCCAGGATTGTGGGTATGTATGTGTGGTCCATGCGGTGTTGTAAGTCTGTGAGTAGTGTGTGTAGTGCTGACGTTGGTAGGTGTTTGAAGAAAGAATAGTGAATGTTGTCCGGCCCTACACTTGCGTTACCTGTCTGTGTGATTGCTAATTGTAGTTCTGTGAGTGTAAATCTAGTGTTGTAGAGGTGTGTGCGTGCGTGTCTGATTAGAGGTGGGGGGGTTTCGTGGAAGTGTAGATGATCTGAGATGGTAGTAGTCTGCGAATATGTTTGCTATTGTTTGTGGGTCTGTTGTGGTATTGTCGTTGTGTCTAAGTGAGATGGCTTTGATTGGGGGTCTTTGTGGATGTTGGAATGTTTTCAGAAGTGTCCAAATTTCGCCTAGAGGTGTAAATATATTAAAGTGGGTGCTGAATGTGTTCCGAGAAGTCTTTTTGCGTTTTTAATGGTGGCCTTACACTGTGTTCTGAGTTGTTTGTATGCTGTTAGTGTTTCTGGTGTGCGGTGTCTTTCATGTCTGTGGCGTGCATGATTCCTCGCGCGGATCGCCCGGTGGCAGTCATCACTCCACCAGGGAGCCGCGCGAGGTTTGTGTTGGCGTCGTGGTTTTGTTTGTGGTATGTGTTGGTGTGCTGTTGTGAGGAGTATGTCTGCGAATTGTTCTGGTGATAGTTGGGGGCTGTGGGCTGTTTGGACTACTAAGGATTCTGAGAAATGGTTCCAGAACGCTTTTTTGGGGTTCCACCGGCCAGCCTGAGGATTGGGGGGGCGGTGGTCGGGATTTGGGTGAAGGTAATGGTGATGGGTGCATGGTCGCTAAAGTGTGGGTCTGAATCGGCGGTCCAGGATAGGGTAAGGGCTAGGCGTGATGATGAGAGGGTCACGTCTGGGGTTGTGGGGAGATGGGAGCCAATTGGGACGAGGTAGGTTGGTGATCCGGTGTTGAGTATTGTGAGGTTGTGTTTGTTCGCTAGTGTGATAAGTGTGCATGCTCTGTTGTCAGGTGCTGTCGAGCGTGGGTTCCATAGTGTGTGGTGTGAGTTGACATCTCCGGTTAATCTTACTGGGGTGTTACTTTGGTCAAGTGCTTTGTCTAGTTCCGAAAGGGTTTCTGTGTTCCGTGAGGGGTGGTCGTATATGTTAATGAGTGTTTAAGCTGTGCTGTGGAGGTGTATTTCTGTTATCAGCATACCTGCTGTGGTGTTGAAGTGTGTCAGGCGGTGTGTTGTAGTATTCTTAATGTATGTGCAGACACAGCCTGACCTATGTGTGTTGTGTGTGTGTCTTGTCTGTATAGTGAGTATTGAGGAATGTTAAATTGATATGGGTCGTTGGGTTTCAAGTGGGTTTCTTGTATGCAGAGTGCTATATGATTTGATTGTAGTGCGTAGTGTTTGAATTCTGCGCAGTGACCTATGAGTCCGTATGTGTTCCATTGCAGTATTGTGTTCATCGTTTGTATGTGTTAGCGCGGGTGTGTGGGCGTTTAGGTGATGGTTGTTTTTTGGTTGTGCTCTTGGCTGGCCTGTGTGGCTGAGTAGATGGTGGTGTCGCGTTTGGGGGGGCGGTCGTGGTCGTGGTGTCTGAATCGGTTATGCTGTGTTCTCGTTCCGTCTGCTCCTCCCGGTCTGTGTCCTGATCTGTGTGTGCGTGTGGTGTAGGTGGTCTGTTCAGTGTGTGTGTGGTGTGTGGGATGCTGCGGATGCTGGTTGGTATTCTGGTGGCGGTGGTGGGTGGTAGGCTGGAGTGGATAGGTTTGAGTGTGCTTGACGGTGGTTTCAAGGTCCTGGTGTTGGTGGTCTGGTTTTGCGGGTGTTTGTATTAGGTGGTGTTCGGATGTGTTGGGGTTGAAGTTGTTCTGCGTTGGTGTTTGTGTTCCGTTCAGGTTGGGAGCGCAAAGCCGGGTAATGTTCGTTTGTGCGTGGTGGCGGTTGCTGTTGCTGTTGCTGCTGCTGTGCATAATTTTTCTGCCCCCCCGCCCCCAATGTTTTTGAAATGTCAAAATTTGAGTTTTCAAGTTTTCTTCAATTTTCCTTGTCCACTGGGTAGAGTAGACCGATAAATGTTGTTGGAAGTCAACTTGCTCTAATAAAAAAAGTTCGCTTTAGCCAGAATCCTGTGTTTGAACTGCAATATGGCAAGTACGCAAAATATATATGTAGTCAAAGGCCAAAAATATATGATAAATTCAACTTGTACGTTTTCTTGCATCCGTAAAAATAAGCAAACGCTGAAAGTTTCATTAAAATAGCTGTATCCGTTAAAGCGTGACGACTGGTTGAACTGTTTTGGTGGTGACCTCACTTGACCTTGAAAACCTTGTTGACCCTAGATGACCTGACCTGGACATTTTGAATCAGCATGTCAAATTGATGTGGGAAAGGTTATGCCAAATTTGGGCGCGCTACCGCGCGCCGTTCGTCCGCTATCTGC
The DNA here is from genome assembly GCA_034440575.1 of Imbricaverruca yamaguchii. Taxonomy (NCBI): domain Eukaryota; kingdom Metazoa; phylum Arthropoda; class Thecostraca; family Neoverrucidae; genus Imbricaverruca; species Imbricaverruca yamaguchii. Next base: position 1,238,651 of record JAOTOL010001582.1, on the reverse strand, counting down.
GAAAAACCTGAGGGTGGGGTGGTTAAGACCCCCCCCCCTCCGGGACGGGACGGGTGAATGAGTATGTAAGCTGTGTTGTGGAGGTGTATTTCTGTTATCAGTATACCTGCTGTGGTGTTTGAAGTGTATCAGCCGGTATGGCGTAATGTTCTTCATGTATGTGCAGACACAGCCTGACCTATGTGTGTTGTGTGTGTGTCTTGTCTGCGTAGTGAGTATTGGGGAATGTTAAATTGATATGGGTCATTGGGTTTGAAGTGGGATTCTTGTATGCAGAGTGCTATATGATTTGATTGTAGTGCGTAGTGTTTGAATTCTGGCCAGTGACCTATGAGTCCGTGTATATTCCATTGCAGTATTGTGTTCATCGTTTGTATGTGTTGGCGCGGATGTGTGGGCGTTTAGATGGTGGTTGTTTTTTGGTTGTGCTCTTGGTTGGCTTGCGTGGCTGAGTAGATGGTGGTGTCGCGTTTGGGGGGTGGTCGTGGTGTCTGAGTCGGTTGCTCTGTGTTCTCGTACCGTCTGCTCCTCCTGGTCTGTGTCCTGGTCTGTGTGCGCGTGTGGTGTAGGTGCTCTGTCCAGTGTGTGCGTTGTTTGTGGTGTGTGGGATGCTGCGGATGCTGGTTGGTATTCTGGTTGCGGTGGTGGCTGGTAGGTTGGAGTAGATAGGTTTGAGTGTGCTTGACGGCGGGTTGTAGGTCCTAGAATTGCCGGTCTTGTTTTGCGTGTGTTCGTGTTGGTGGTGTTCGCGTGTGCTGGGGTTGTGGTTGTTCTGTGTTTGTGTTGTGTTCCTGCTGGCAGCGTGTTGGCAGAGCCGGGTAGTCTGCTTGTGATAGTGGCGGTGGCGGTTGTCTGTGTGTTCTGTTCAGGTTAGGAGCGTGTTGTCAGAGGCTGGTAGTGTACGTTTGAGAGTGGTGGTGGTGGTTGTCTGTGTGAGCTCGGCTCTGTGCGACAAGCCGGCCACGCCGCCGGCGGGTCCTGGATCGACGCCGTGGCACGGTATGGGTCCATGCCCTCGAGGTGGATCCGGCGGAGCACCTCCCGCTCCGCCATCCACCAAGGGCAGGACCCATCCGAGGCCGCGTGATCCCCCCACAGGCGGCGCAGCACAGCTCGCCGCTGGTGCAAGTGTCGGTGGGGTGTGCTCGTGCGCAAGTGCCGCAAGTGTAGTGAGTTGCACGGCAACCCCCCCCTCTCGCTGTGTCCGTATCGTTGACATTTATCGCGAGAGGGGTGCGCGTGTCGTGACGGTGTGTCTCAACTATCCTACTTTAATGTGGGTTAGTGGTATGCGTGTATTGAAAGTCAGTATGAGAAGGTGTGTTGTGGTGTAGCCTGGCCTGAGAGTCGGCCGGTACACGGCGGAGACGCCATGGCCCCCAAGCTTGCGGACCAGTGTCTCCGCCGGTATCCGACCAGCTCCCGGGCCAGGATCGTGCGTTGGCTGGTGTTCATGTTTGTGGCCGGTGTGATAGTGATCGGTATTTCATGTATGTGTGGTGGACGCTTAGTTCTCACGGTCTCTTGCGATACACTGGTAGATCACGGTCTCTATATATTCACTGTCCACGGCTCGACTATACACGCTGCTACCTCTGGCCTTGCCCTGACGCGACTGGGCCCTGCCAGGGCGGACAGTCCGAAATGGGTCGCGCGACCGTGGTGCCATATAACCATAAACCACGGCCCGCGCTCGGCACATGCGACACACGCACAACACCTCCCCTCCAAGTTCATGGTCTGGTTCCAAGCTATGCCCACGACTACTACACATTTCCACCTCCCCTCCGAGTCGACGACGACGGCAGATTGTTGGTGTCGACTCACAACACCCTGGCGCCACAGCTCGGGCTACAGCACAATGCTTCGCAACATGCACACCGTACCGGCGAGTGCGTGAAGGCTACCCGCAAGAGGGAAGCCTGGGGTCGGTTTGGAGGCAAGCGGGGCGGTGAGAGCGTCTGCCGCTGCGACGGGGAACCGGACTGGTCGGTGGCTGTGGGGGCGGTGACCGTCGGTCGGTCAACTCGTTCGCAAAACGAACAGTGTGCGGTGGGTGGGTCGGCGCGGCCTGACTGGGCGGCGCGGACGGACAAGGCGGTGTGTACGCGGACACGAGCGGGCGGAATGGGCGCAGGAAACGGCGATTGCGCCAATATATGCGGCCACTGGGGAGCTTCACTAAGAAGTCACGCCGTCGGCCTACACCTACGAGTGCCTCGCCGACCTCATAGTCCGGTCGAGGGGTCCTGAAGGGACACGTGTGTCCCAAGCGCAGGCTGGGCAGTGGCATGGCCGCTCGGTCATAGCGGTCACGGGCCGCTTGCCGGAGTGAGTCGGCGCGGGCGTCACAATCGTCAGCGGCTCGCTGCCACTCAGGTGCGAAGGCACGGTGGTGCATGGGGACCGCTGAGCGCAGAGGACGGCCGTAAAGGATTTGTGCAGGTGACCAGTGGTCCGCTCGCGGGGTGTTGCGAAGCTCTAGCAGCCCACGAGCGAACGCATCAGAGTCAAGGTCCCCCGCTACGGTCACTTTCTGCACCAGTCTCTTCACCAGTTTGACGGCCGCCTCAGCCGGGCAATTGGACTGGGGGTAGTGCGGGGTAGACATGGGATGTGTTACGCCCCAGCGCCGCAGGAAGTCTCTGTTGAGATGAGCAGTGTACTGCGGGCCACCGTCGCTGCGTAGTACACAGGGAACACCGGTGGAGGTGAAGAGCCAATGATGTCGGCAACTTCGCGGTCGATGCAAGCCCAGTATATAGACTGGCGTGCGCGGCGCTGTGTGCGTTCGATTCCTTGGTGCGAGTCGTGCAGGCGCTGCAGAGTCTCTGCTCTGAGGCTTCTGGGGATGACCAGACGAGGACCACACACCAGGATGCCGTCGTCAACGGCCAGGCGATCTCGCACGCCCCAGTAGGGCCTCAGGGCAGCGGGCAGGTCACGTCTCTGATCAGGGAAGCCGTTTGTCACGGCCTCGCACAACGCTATGTACTCGGCGTCGGCGCGGGCGGCGTCGCGGACGCGGGTCAGCGTGGCATCCTCGATGGGAGACACCCGGGCTCCGTCTGGATCCAGCTGGGTCACTGAGTGCACGACGAGGCTGTGGAGCTGATGAGTCACGGCATCTTCGGCTTCCTCGTCGTCAGGTGTGGGGTCATCCACGGGGGCTCTGGAGAGAGCATCTGGGACACAGTGGTGCTTGTCAGACTGCCAGATGGTCGTGAAGCTATACGCCAGGAGCTTCATGCGGAGGCGTCGCAATCGGGGATCGTCGATCTCCGGCAGATATTTCTGGTTGAGGATGGGCACCAGCGGGCGGTGGTCGGTGAGAACGTCGAATGACGGGAGGCCTGCCAAAAACAGGTGGCACTTGCGTACGGCCCAGGTCACAGCGAGGAGCTCCAGCTCGATGACGGCGTATCGTGATTCCGTGGCCGACAGGAATCGTGAGCCGCATTGCACCAGCCGCCACTGTTCGTCGTGACGTTGGAGAAGGGCGTATCCAAGGCCGTGCAACCGAGAGGCGTCAGTCTGCAAGGCGGTGGGTCGTCGCGGGTCAAAGTACGCGAGCACTGGGGTGACACGAGCGTCCTTTTCACTGCCCCCAAGGCCTGAGTGTGAGCCTCGGTCCATACCCATATGTTCTGGGGCCGCAGCAGGTCACGCAGCGGTTCAGCTGCCAGCGCAGTTTCAGACGAGAAGGCACCCAGTGGGTTCACGAGTCCCATGAAACTGCGCAGATCTGTGAGATTGGCTGGTGTGGGGAACTCAGCGACGGCCTTTACCTTTCGCTGGTCGACTGTGTAGCCGTCGGCAGTCACATCGTAGCCACAGTAGCTAACCCACGGCTCGGCAAACACCAGTTTACCGGAGTGCAGCGTGATGCCGGCTGCGTCACACCACTCCAAGATTTGGATCACGTGTTGCAGGTGCGGTGCATACTGGCAGTCGTGTGCCAGCACGTCGTCAACGATTTTACACGTACGACTGATGCCGGAGAGGGCTTGGTCACCTCGCCGGTTATATTCGTCTCCGCTCGCGGAGAGACCTTGAGGCAATAGTAGCATGCGGAACCGGCCCCACGGCGTAATGAAGCAGGTGAGGTCCTGGTCACGACGGTCTAGTGGCACCTGGAAGTAACCAAATCGGGCGTCCAGCTTCGTGAAGTAACGCGCCCCGACACCGATGGTGGAGACCGCCTCCTGCGGTGTGCACACTGGGTGGGCGCCACGCCGAACGTACTTGTTCAAGAGAGTGAGGTCGACAGTCAGACGCACTGCTTAACCATGGCTGCCCGCAGGATCTGCGTGTTTCGCTACTGGGACGATGGGGTGGCTACAATTTGTGGGATAATCCACGGGAGCGATAACACCCTGCTCCAGAAGCTCGTCCAACTGCTGACGGATATCATCCTGCCACGCGAAGGGGATGGGCCGAGCTGCTGTGACAGCATGTGGACGGGCGTCGTCCATCAGCTCGATGCGTGCCGGGCCACCAGTCACTTTACGAAGGGGCGGGGCTGTGCTGAAGACGCGTGGGAATGCTTCTTTGAGTTCCGCCAGGTGAGCTGCACGTTGCTGCCGGGAAGGCTCCCCAAAAGCCGGGTCCCAGGTCGGGAGCGGCCCACGAACAGAGCAGGTTACTGGATCATCTGACTTGTGCACCAGTGTCTGGTTCGTGCGGACTTTTCATCGGCGCGGGGGTGGCGCCGGCGCCTGCTCTCGCGTTATCGTAGAGGTGCTGCCATCTAGCGGCAGTGACAGCGCCTCTCGTCTGTCAGTGCTGCCGCTAGGCGGCGCGGCTTCCGTATCCGTTCCACCGGCGGCGATGCTCGCCACCTGACTGGGGAAGTCCGGTGGTAGAATTCCGAGGGCGATGGAGTCGTGCCAGGAGAGCAGAGCGCTGTCCAGGACCTGTATGACATGCACGGTCACTGTCGCTGTGATTGCACCCAATGTCAGGTCACACTGCACAGTCCCATAGCACTGCAGCCCGTGGCCACCAGCTGCATACAGCTTGTCCGCGGGCGGGGACAAACGACTTATGTCGACGTTCAGGTCGGCAGCCTGCGCCACACCAATGCAGGAAGTTTCCGCTCCGGTGTCGGGTGTCCAGAGCGTTGAGCCGGCACCATTATGGTGGGTCATAAACAGCCTGATCCTGGGAGAGCGGCGGGACGACAGGCCGTAAACTCGTATGTCGGACACGTTCACACGATACTGGCCCGAGTCCCTTTGTCTGGAGCTGTTGCGCTGTGCTGGAGCTGTTCCAGATGTTGCGCCACGTTGACGACAGCTTGCCCGAAAATGGCCGCGACGGTGACACAGGTGACATGTGGCCGTGCGGGCAGGGCATGGCTGACAATCGGCGTGCGGGTAGCGACCGCAGGCGGGACACCTGTCCAGCGTCGGATGCGAGTCTGTCCGACGGGTGTTTGAGCCGCTGGGATCCCTTCGACGAGTGCCTGGGCGGCTGGAGTCTGACTGACGGACACGGCCAGTCCTGTTCCCACGATATGCGGACACAGGTTGGACGTGGCCGTTTGTCATGGCAGCCGAGTTCTGACGGGCGTTTTCTTGCGCAAGGCAGATGTGGACTGCTGACTGCAGGGTGAGACCACTTTCGCTCAGAAGCCCACGTAGGGTGTTCTCATCTCGAATCCTAGTGACGATGCGATCCCGAAGCTGTAAGTCTGTGCAATGCGGACAGAAGTTGCAAAAACTGGGCGACTTCGCGCAAAGCCATCAGAAACTCATCAAATGTTCCACCGTCCGCTTGCTGACGGCGGAAGAATTATCGCCGGTCCAGGATAACTTTACGCTGCGGACGCAGATGGCGCTCCATGCCCCGGATGATGGTCTGGACGTCGGACATGGAGACGTCAATATCCAGGCCGTGACGGAGGGTTCGCGTCCACTGGTCGTCGAGCAGGGCGACGAGGGCGGCGATTTGACTCGCCGGCGGGAGGTCATACAGACCAGTGAGAATGGCGTATCCCTCGAATTTGTACCGCCAAGAGGCGAACTCGCGCAGGCTGGCACCTTCCATCAGCCTGGGGGCAGGCGTGGCTGCCGCACCCAGCCGTCTCGTGCCGCGGGTGGCTGAACCAGGGTCAGCATCGGCGGCAGCGGAGTCGGTCAGCGTGCTGTGCTGCGGTCTGGCCTGGGTGGCCGATTCGGCCAGAGCCAGAAGCCGTTCCTCTCTCCTGGCGGACGCTGTGGCTTGCCCCGTAAGCAGATCCGTCAGGCGGGAGAGGGTTTCGGTGAGAGCGTCCGGATCCATACTACTGACGCGCCATGTGGTGGTGCACGCTTAGTTCTCACGGTCTCTTGCGATACACTGGTAGATCACGGTCTCTATATATTCACTGTCCACGGCTCGACTATACACGCTGCTACATCTGGCCTTGCCCTGACGCGACTGGGCCCTGCCAGGGCGGACAGTCCGAAATGGGTCGCGCGTCCGTGGTGCCATATAACGATAAACCACGGCCCGCGCTCGGCACATGCGACACACGCACAACAGTATGTGCTTAATGTGTTTTATTTTGGTGAGGTTTGAACCTGATTGAACCGCATAATCCAGACTGCGGTGACGTCGACATGGATGGCAGGTTTTCTAGGTGCCACATTTATCTGTTAACAGACTAAAATGGGGTGCAGTTTGTAGTGTGTTGAGCCGCGCCCGGCACGCTCGCGCGGTTGATATGTCCGCCGGTTAAGCCGGCGCGCTGTGCCGCGCCATGTTTAGGCATGTGATCGACCCATGTGCCGACCGGGCCGGTTCCGGAGGCGGTGGCGATTTGAACGGGCCAATGGGCGCGCGGGGCGAGCATGCCGGCGTGTGGGGGAGACGGGCGCGGCGGCGGTTGAGCCGGCGGGGGCCGAGTGCGTTGCGGCGACCCGTCTGAGTGCGAGGTGGCTGAATAGACGGTCCCGGCATTGCCGTTTTTCTGTTGCCTAAACTACACAGTTCACTGCTGAATCCACAAAAAATATAAAAATTGTCCCCTCTTTGGCTATTAGGCACTTTGCGATTGGGTGATCAAGAACTTGATCAATCGTGTTCTTCATCATGCATGCTCACCTATATAAACGGGGCATTTCTACTACCTTTTCATATGATAGGTAAACAACAACAAAATTTGTATACCTTTTAAAATGAAAATAAAGGCACATCAAACCAGTGGTGGCAGCTTCCAGAGGGCAGGGATGGTACCAAGATATCCCCATGCTTTGGCAATTCCTAAGCACTACATATATGTTCTTTGACTGGAATGAATCAACTAAAAATATCGTTTCCCCAGTTTTGGGGGCAATACACTGTTCCTGCATCAATGACAACAATGGCCAATTATGCGGTACCTATACACATATCGATTAACACGGCAATGATGGGTGACACTTTTTATAACACAAAACAGTCATGGTGAATAAATTAATGAAATATGGTGAAATCCTGCAGTGTATATTTTCCCAGTTTCATGAAAACAGGGTGGACTGTAGATGGGCATTCAACATTTTTGTCAACCTACAAAAGGGTAAAATTGTAGATGCTGCCCATGGAGCACCAAGTGATCAGAAAATGCAGTGGAAATCTGCAATGAGCTCAGCCATTCTTTTCGGACGATTCATCAGATCCCAGACTGCGGTGACGTTGGCATGGATGGCTCATCCACGCCGACAATGTTTCCGCAGTCCGGCGCGAATGACTCCGCAACATTGACGTCGCTGGAGTCCACCGCGTACACCTCCACGACATCGCCGCAGTCTCGCGCGGACGCCTCGACAGCATCGCAAACTGGACGAAGGTATCGACAGCAGTGGGAACCCACATATCCGTGGATATACTACAACCCTGGCAAAGACTGCGTCACATGCAGTCTTTGCCAGAAAGTGTTGTCAGAAGGCCTGTTGCACACACAGACACGGATGGAATTGGCCTTCTTCGAAGAATTCAGAAACTGGAAGAAGTCGGTAAAGAAGTTCCAAAAACATGAGAGAAGTGACTGCAATCTATATGGCACCATAAAACTCCACCTGAAGTCAACACATAGCGTGAAGCACAGCCTGAACCTACAGGAATCTGCCAGCATAAAAGGCGCCCAGAAAGCCCTATCCTTACTGTTTGCTCCAGCGCAGTATTTTGGACAACAGGTATTCCCACTCAGCGGTGATGAAAACCCCGACGTGGCTCTGTACAATCTGGTGCCCCATAGGGCAAAGACGGACAACCTCACTGACGTGGCCGTCTTCCTCAATAGGCGGAACAGTTTTTTAATGTACGCCACCCAAGATCAGGTGACCAGGAGCGACCCCTCCCCTTGCCCAACTACTGCAAGCACCTTACGTTAACACCATAAAATAAACAGTAAAGTCGCGGCATTCCCAGCTAAGAGATGGAAAAAATAAAGAAGCATATGTACAAAGCATCGGGTATTAGAGCAGTAAAACTAATAATAAAGAATGCTGTTAGTAGTCATATCCAAAGGAGGCATATGCCTGACCCTGGATCCATCCCAACAAGAAATTAGGGTCTAAACTATAATGTTAGCAGCTGGTTTGTGGCCGGATGGTGGTGAGCACTCCTGATTTGTATTTTTTTAACTTTGGCTCCTCCCACAACTCCACCCAGCTAAGTATGGACTTGTTGCTGGGTGGAATGTGGGAGAAACCAGTGGTTGGGTGTTTTCAACTTTATATATGGTTAAGTGCAAACACACACATACACATACACATACACACATACACATAATCACATGGCAACACCCCAGCACACACGCACACACGCACGCGCACACGCGCACACGCACGCACGCACACGCACGCGCGCACGCACGCGCGCACGCACGCGCACGCACACGCACACGCACACAGCACACACACACACACACACGCACACGCACACGCACACGCACACGCACACACACACACACACACACACACACACACACACACACACACACACACACACACACACACACACACACACACACACACAGTCTTGTGAGCCGTGATAAGCGAGTCACATGACTGTACGGTCACAACCGAGGACCACCATTTCTAAACGTGATGGAACGCTATGACGGAAGTACATCGTTGCCACATGGTGCTCGACCGTTACCAAATGTTGTTTGACACGATAAATTAGAACATATATGTTTTATGGCAGGTTGTACTTGCGAGGTCCAAGTGACAACAGAGGTGCAGTTGTGTGAAACGGGCAGATTATCGTGCATTTCGAGGACCAAGTTTGTTATGTACATGTAAAACCGAGGCCCATATTGACTGTCGGTACCTGCATGAATTTGGACATCTCCAATGTCTAACCTAGTATTATTTATGTTACTATGTGATCTTCTGTCAGGACACACTTACTATGTGGTCAAGGCTTGCGGTGACGTTGTACCCCACACTTCAATGCTGATTTGTGACGTACTCATGCTGCGCTGTCATGCCACCATCTGGCTGTTGTTGATCTTCCTCTCGATAAGACCTCTCGATTATTTAAAGAAAAGAGCTAGGTTGATTAGTCTTAACAGGTTTGGCCCCTGGACAAGAGGTCAAGAGTATGGCATTGGCGAGTGGTTCACCAAGCACGGCAAGAGGGGCCCAATGAATGAAGGCAATGTGTGCTGTCAATTTGGTATGTGGGGTCCAACCATAGTGTCCCATGTTAATCCGCCAAGTTTTCCTGGGTAAATTTTATCACCCCGTCTCGGGGGGGGCATTATAAGCCCCCCTATGAAATTTAGGTATAGCCACCCGTCCCAATTTCGTCTATTGTGCGCATGGACATGTGGCGCATCTCCTCTGTTCCACGGAGCTAAAAAATTCGATACGATCTGAGAAAGAGAGAATTAACTATCAGGAGAGAGAACCGCCTTAATCGTCTTTTCTTGTTTGCCCCACTCGCATTCATATATATAATTTTAATTTTTCCGCTGTTGAGCAACCGGTTCCGTAAGGGTGCACACAGAAGTTACGTCCGACAATTTCTGTGTGCACCCTTACCCTTACGACAAGAACCGTTCGACAGGATTTGAGAAGAGGTGCAGCAAGTTCTAGGGGTCTGTGATCCCTTTTCCTGTATTTTGTTCGGCGGTGGGCACTCAAACACCCACGAGGGCCGTTCACAATTCGCTTCTAAGTGAGGTTCATTCAGATGCTGGAAGATAGCGTGACATATCAAGTAGCGTCATTGTCACACCGCTTAACTGGCAACATTTAACGTCTGTAGCGTTCACGCCTCCTGCCCTCACTCGGCACTTTTTGCCAACGCCGTATGGACACTTCGGTGCCGTCCCGGATATCGCACGAGGCTTACTGAATACTCATACATTTACCGATTGCTGTGCGCTATTATTACACCCATTCCTGTGCACTGTGTACAACCGAGATCGACTATCTTCAGGCCTGGCAAGCCATGGCCTTGAATACCACTATTGATCTGTCCCGCTGTATTTTCTGCCAAGGGGCAGACCAATAGCGGTCTACCCCGCTGTGGTCACTATTCAGCGATACTCGCTGACCTGCGAGTGCACGAAACATACAATTCACGGAACGTTACCTACGTCTGCCCTGCGTGCTTTTAGCGGGGCATTCTGCAGCGAGCATAGACTGCGTCGGGTGGTTGTTAGCGCCTGGAGCTGCTTCTGTGCCGACCGGAGGGACTGACCGGCTACTTCGTGAGTGATGTGCACTGGCTGTGCAACGGGAACCTGGTCGCATTGCTGATTGTCGCTGGGGGATATGTGGGCTCCAAGCCCCAATACTCAAGGCGTGAGCACAGAGAGAGGAGAGAGGGAGGCTCGGCCGTGAAGGGCCACTGGATCGATGAAAGGGCACCGGGCTCAAGGAGAGGATTTGGCAATTTAGGAGAACATCGACTGCGTCTGTCATGCAGCCTCCCGCACATTGTCCTGGGCCGATGAAGATGGCCTCAGGTCAACGGAAGGTGCTCACGGGCGGACGATGAGGATCCTATGCTGGGCCAACGTGGGCTTCTAGGCCGACCAAGAGGTCTCCGATCGTTGGAAGTGCTCCCGGTCTGATGAATTGGGCTCCGAACCAATCTAAAGGGCCCCTGGGCTGATGGCGGTGCTCAAGCCGAAGGAAGTCTCATGATTTGATGGGGAGGTTGAACAGTTTTGAAAATGGACATCCCGCCTCACAGAAAAGGCCCTGGATCGAGGAGAACTGAGCTGTTAAAAAGCGTAGCCAATGGGTCAAGGGGCATTTGTACCCAACCTAAGGCGAGTCCGAGAGGCCCTCCGGACGACCGCTTTGTTGGAGATGCTCTTGATTGCGCTCTGAGATGGACCCTGAAGGCTGAGGGTCAATCTCAGAGCTGCAATTCACCTGTTGCGAGAGCTAGACAAGACTATTGAGGTCTGTGATGGCCCCTTGAAGGCAAAAGGATCCTGACGGTTAAGAGGGCTTCTAAGCGCGAGAGGAGATTGGACTGGGATTCTCCTCAGATTGAACAGGGCCCCTATTGGATTAACAAGATCAACAGATTCAGCAAGGGGACCATATCAGATTAACAAAGCTGGGAGACACCCAGAGGAATGAACAGAGCCACTTGTGATGCGGGAGTCGGAGCTGTCTATTTTTGGCCACCAAAACAAAGACAGGTAAAGCACTCACAAAGACATAAGGACATAAAAGGGTAGTACAAATATCAGCCACAAGCGCCCTTCTTGGTTGCACTCTGTATACCCAACCAGTTGCCCACCAAATCCGTCGATCAGGTCTCCCTGGAATACTGAAAAACAAGTCCTCTATTCTTATAACTCCCTAAAACAATGCAGTCTCCTTAGCATAGGCCTACTTCGGACCTATTTCCTGATAATCCTATGTTGCGTAACCATTGCACTAGCCCGCACGAATTCATCACCGGGCTTTAAAAAATCGAATTTTACTCCGACTTTCCAATATTTTTCCTTATTAACAACTAAATATCGACAAATTGTGGCATTAAGCTTCCAAGTTTATCACATTCCAAATGTGGAAACCACTCAATCCCATTCTCCATTAATCTATATAACATACTTCATGAATGTTGTATATCCAGGTGAATGCTATTCTTAAAATTTCTGCACAAGGTCGGTAACGGTGGGCAAGGAGGAGCCGGGCGGGGCGGAATTTCCCCAAAATCATTGGTAGGCTCTAACGTTAATTTCAGCTTTCAGGCCATTCTAACGTTATGAATGTTATGTCATCCACCGTACTGCTCCATCCACCTCCAACTACAACCTTGACCAAACTTCAGGAGCGCATTCATCTCCACCAACTCACCTGCAGAAGAAGGTATGTGTTGCAGCAAAAGAAGCATGATCTTAATTCCGTTGTTTCCCTGTTCATCCTTGCCTACCATGTAGCATATTTTTTACTTTCCTCAAACTGTCTGGAGAACTTGGGAGTTGAAATCACGTGTGAGTAATGAAACAGATGAGCTATTCCTGGATGCTTATGTTGCGGAATTACATGGCACAGTGGCGTGCTGAATGGGGACGGGCCATCGTGGGCAGTTGCCTCCTGGCAGGTTGTAGGCTCCCCAACAATCCCGTCAAGCTATGGAAAAAATACGCTGCTCTCCTTAAAAGTCCCGTTTGGGACCAACAAAATCGCTGGTTGGTTCGTTGGATATTTGTTTCACGACACATCGACTGTTGAGTCATGTAGCGTCACCAATCTCTCTGCCGATTGTCCGCGAGCGAAGAGTAGCGACAGGTGGGACTTTAACCCAAATAATCGCACCTGGGCCCGGAAAAAATCACTTCTGGTCAAAACAGTCGCGGATGGGCCCCTCAAAAGGACGCTGGGGCCTCAAAAGTTCCCACCTGTTCCTCTGAAAAACACGCCGGGGCTCAAAAGTCGTATTAGTTATAAAGAAAATCACGACGAAGGCCACAAACGGTCGCGCCGGAACCCTGAAGGTCACGCTGAGCCCGGGTTACCAAGTATTCTCTCCGGGTTCCCAAAAATCACGCCAGGGGCATGACAGGTCGCACCGGAGCTTCAAAAGTCTCATTGGGGTCACCAAACAAATGAATTCTGGAAATTGGAAAACAGTCCCGCATCGGAAATCGTTAGGTGCGAGACGCAATGTTAATGCGGACCTCAAGGGGACCCTCAGTAAGGAAAGAAAACAGGTATGCTCCTGATGCAATTCAAGAACTCCGAAACATGCGCCTGCGACAAGCGCGCCCGGATGTTCATTAGCGTGTGCGCGAAGAATATAGGTACAATTTATGAGAGTCTGCATATGGATATCGCCTGCACCTTCTCTAGAAACTAGAATAAAACATCCATCAGATCCAGCTTCCTCCGTTGGCGTTCCTTCACAAACCCACCACCAGAGGCGCCACTCGTATTATGTCTGCCCATGATTAGTTTTGGCGGACATAATACCGGTATTATGTCCGCCAGGATAGTTTCCAATGTCGGCCCGAGAGCGGCCCGATGTCGACATACCGCGTATGAGATGCCGAGCTCGCCCTGACACATGCCGACGGCGGGCCGACATCGGCATGTGCGCTGGATGTCCACCCTCTTGTCGTGCCCTTGGCGCCAGCTGGCTGACCATTGGACGCAAATACAATATACGTCTCTCCTGAGTGCTGTGCGGGCCGATGTGCGCCAGGTAGTGCGCGGGAACGGTGCTGCACCAGTATTCGGCGGGCGTCTGACGCTCGACCGACTGGGCCGGCGGGGACATCGCTGCTCGTCGGCCACGACTTCGGTACGGCTGGCGGCCGCGACCCGCTGGTGCGCCTCCTGTCCCCTCTGCTGTTCATGGCCATGGCACCAGACGGGAGACGAGATACAGACTGGAAATGATTATATGCTCCTTTCCTTCCACTCGGCGTACACTGTTTTGCTCGCATGGACAGGTGTTCGGGAAAGGCTTCCTCAATTTTGTCCTTCCGGTCGTTCCGTGCAGGATGCTGAGGACAGCGTATAAATGTTATGGCCGTGAACCGTCTCGTAGCTAGTAGCGTTGGGGGTCGCCGGCTCTTCGTTTGTGCTCAGCCTGCTGGAAGCAGTGAGCTGTAGCCTCTCCCCTTTCCCCTTTGGAATGGTGGTCCTTCTCCAGCCAGGGAAAGCACCCATTCATGAATACAAGGGTGCATCCTCCCCACCATATTTTCAACGGATTTGTTAGCCACAAACGCATCTCTCAGGGAAAAAAGGAGCCTTTGGGGGCTAATAGTGCCGTATGATCAAGTGTACCCTCCAAATCTCGCTAATTTTTACGCCAAACACACCTCCGAGGAAATGTGTACCCTCCCCAATGACAATCACTGAATCCGCCCGTGCTAAGCGCAACCTTGCAGACTTAAAGTGCAGAAAATCACCGCGGTCGTGGAAGGTACTGGTGATTACATCATATGCTTACTATACATAATTTACGGTTTCATATCGTGTGCCATCATCTGGTGTGCCATAAAATGGTACGGCTCAGCACCGTCCTTGAAGTCCTGGTTAGCGTTTCCCATTATATGCTGCCACGGACGGCAGAGCGTATCGCAGAGAAAACGGCGCTGCACCCAGACGCCTTTTTCGATACCGCGGTAGCTGGCGTTGGCGACAATATGTGGTAACTCGGGCGACTTAGGGACCGGGGAGCTGTACTGGGAGGGGGGGGGGAATCCCACCATTTCTGGTTCATAGGTGGAGCCCGACCACCCTCGACAGCGCACTTGAAAATGTATCATTCTGGTGTTTTCAACCTCATATTTCCTTCGCATACCTGCCTCCCGTTGGAAGTTTCCACTTTAAGCTAAATATACTCGGCAATCTTGCACTTCGCCCTTCAGTATCCGCTACTACCTGGTGTGCACTTCCCACACAATATCTTAGACTAGGGCGGCGCAACTACATGTATTAAACAGTACAAACGATGATAACAACCAGCTACACTCACTCATCGGCAGACTTCTCAATACCGTGGGTAATCACACTCGATTTAGTACAACATTCTTCAACAACACTGACGTGTGTACAGTCGATCTGAGATGTCATGCTTGCTCCCTTCTCATAAACGTCAGCGCACCATAGAGCGTCAGCTTTCATATGCCGAATCGTTCAGCCTTGTCGTAAAATATCGCGCACCTTGCATACGGGACGGCCCACCAGTTTGGGATTTCATGCGTCTAACCAAGATAGCCGGTGAGGTCTACTTCGCGAGGGGATCCTTGTGATGATCCAAATTCCAAATTCCTTTGGGTAGAAAACGTGCTGCCACATGCCTCACAGCTATACAGTTATTTGCCGGTGTGGATTCTCATGTGGTGAGCGAAGCTGCCTTAATAGTATGGGTTTTGTCGCACCTGTAATGTCGCTCTCATGTGTGGGTTACGATGTGTCGAACTAAGTGTGCCTTAACAATAAACATGTCACATGTCCCACATTTCTAAGGTCGCTCTCTCGTGTGGGATCTTATGTGCATGACTAGGTTCCCCTTGGCAATAAACGACCTGTCACATGTCTCACATATGTACGATTTTTATCCTGAGTGGATTCTCATGTGATGAACCACGTTGGCTTGAAGAGCATATGTCGTGCCGCATTTGTCACACCAGTAAGGTCGCTTTCCAGTGTGGGTTCGCATGTGATCAATTAAAATTGATTGGCAGTAAACGACCTGTCACATGTCCCACACTTGTAAGGTCGCTCTTCCGTGGGATCTCATATGTATAACTAATTTGCTCTTCGTAGTATACGATTTTTCACACATCTCGCATTTGAAAGGTCGCTCCCCGGTGTGGGTTCGCATATGAGTAACTAAGTTTGACTTGGCAGCGAACGACTTGTCACATGTCCCACACTTGTAAGGTCGCTCTCCCGTATGGGCTCTCATGTGTAAAACTAATTTGCTCTTGGTAGTAAACGGCCTTTCACACGTCTCACATTTGTAAGGTCGCTCTCCGGTGTGGGTTCGTATATGAGTAACTAAGCGTGACAGGGCAGCAAACGACTTGTCACATGTCCCGCACTTGTAAGGTCGCTCTTCCGTGTGGGTTCTGATGTGACTAAGTAAGTGCGCCTTGACAATAATCGTCCCATTGCGTGTCCCACATTTGTCAGGCCCTTCTCCCGTGTGGGCTTTCCTGTGTATAACCAAGTCCCTCTTGCCAGCACACGACCTACCATATATCTCACATTTGTAAGGTCCGCTCTTCTGTGTAACTTCGCATGTGATTAACTAAGAATGTATTCACAGCAAGCGACTTATCACATGTCTCAGACTCGTAAGTTCGCTCTTCCAGGTGGGATCTCATATGTATAACTAATTTGCTCTTCGTAGGATACGATTTTTCACACATCTCACATTTGAAAGGTCGCTCCCCGGTGTGGGTTCGCATATGAGTAACTAAGTTTGACTTGTCAGCGAACGACTTGTCACATGTCCCACACTTGTAAGGTCGCTCTCCCGTGTGGGCTCTCAAATGTATAACCAAAGTCATCCTGGCAGTAAACGACCTGTCACACATCTCACATTTGTAAGGTCGCTCTCCGGTGTGGATTCGCATATGAACAACTAAGTCTGACTGGGCAGCAAACGACTTGTCACATGTCCCGCATTTGTAAGGTCGCTCTCCTGTGTGGGTTTTCATGTGCGTAAGTAAGTTAAACTTGGCAGTGAATGCCCTGTCGCACACCTCACACCGGTGAGGTCTCTCGCCGGTGTGGGTTCTCATGTGTCGACCCAAATCCCCCGATCTAGTAAACGCTCTAGAGCACATTCTACACGTGTATGGTCGCTTCCCGGTGTGAGTTCTCATATGTACAACCAAACTATTCCTGGCAGCGAACGTCCTGTCGCATAGATCGCACCTGTAAGGTCTCTCCCCGGTGTAGATTCGTCTGTTCTTATCCAAAGTCTGCGTTTGAAGAAAAGCTCTGGAGCACATCCCATCCGTGGATGTCCGCTCTCCAGCGTGGGATTTCCTGTGTCTAACCAAATCCCATCTGGCGATAAACGTTACACCACACACCTCGCAGTTGTACGGCTTCTCTGTGCCGGGGGCTATCACGGGCTTCTCCGGGTTGACACTCTGGTCAATGTTTATATGGTTGGAACGTCCGCCCCGACCGCCGCCACTGTAAGCCTTCGTACCTGCGTGCACTTTGCGGCGTCCAAGCACCCATCGGCGACTCTTGAACACCTTGTCACACATGTCACAGTCACACGAACTCGCTGCCGGCTGAGTCGTGGGTTGTCGTCGCGAGGTGTCGCTGGTGTGCACAGAGCACTGGCTGCTGCTGCTGTCGCTGGCGCTGTTACTACTGCACTGCGATGCAATTCCAGAGGTTATCCGATGATCTATAGGGCGGTCCTTGTTCCCACAGTCAGAGTGAGACGCAATACCATCTGAAACCCAAGACAGCAACGTTTATTTAGGAGCACGCATTTGTTAGTTATTTGGATTTTAGGGCGCTTCGACCAGTTTTGATCAATCGCGCCCATAACATTTTGTCATGCTTCACTGCTGGTACAATTAGCTCGGTATGTTCGTGGTCTTAAATCCGATCGCTGAAAGGTAACGGAACAAGTTCCCCGAGTGTACTAGTTTTGAATAGTTTCCTAGAAGGTCTTCATATGTCAGGCATCTCAAGTTTCTTCCCGTAAAATAATATCCGCTCCCGTGCAAAGTAATGACATGTGAGTAGTACGTGGTGTACCGTCAACGTTTCCGAACAGCGGGGACACTGGCCTTTCCTCCCAACAAAGAAGGTAGCG
Source organism: Imbricaverruca yamaguchii (assembly GCA_034440575.1). Classification (NCBI taxonomy): domain Eukaryota; kingdom Metazoa; phylum Arthropoda; class Thecostraca; family Neoverrucidae; genus Imbricaverruca; species Imbricaverruca yamaguchii. The sequence continues at coordinate 1,220,897 of JAOTOL010001582.1, read as the reverse complement.
CAGCGTTGGAAAAGTGGCCCTTTTTGGATCTTTACCATCCAAAGAATTATACACTCATAAAATAAATACACTCCTTGCATTGCTGAAAGAAGACATGCATAACTAACTGCTTACGGTAGAATGGGTTGTTTAGTTGAAATTTGTAAAGAAAAACTTTGTTTATAAATTTTCCATTAATAAATCGCTTGCTTGCATCTGGAGCTGGGCTGCATATCCTTTCTTCATTTTGAACATTACGTTTCTGTTACATTACCCAACCAACTCCAAGCCACTTTTTGGGGGTCATTTTGCTACCCAACTGCACTTGCCAAAAAAAATGTGTGGTTCCATCATGGAGGGATATTATGAACATGTGGACATTGATAAGCATTGCATAAAAAAAAAATCCAAGAAATCAAACCACCTTGAACTGCAAATTCATCCTTTCAGAAAGCCAGAGGGACCAGAAATGTTAAAAGTATAATGGTATTCAATGGAGGATGGAGACAGGATGCATGTAACAATTCACTAAACATTTCAAGAGTGCAGAAATAATGCTTGAATGCATACATATATATGATATCTGGAAGGTCTAAGACGTACACTGAAGACGCCCAGACCTCTTTTTGAAAGAAAAACATTCACCATTCAAAACATGGTAAGTGAAAACAGGATTTCCCAGACGAAATCAAAACAATCAGTTTTGTTCATTCCCACGCCGGTCGGCAATACATAGCAGCAATTAATAGTCTTACTTCCTGCTCCTTGTATTAGGTATGCTCACGTGGCCCGTCTCACAACCTTTCGATTGTGAGACGGGCAACTTACCCCTAGACTACGGAAAACAATGAAGGTATAAATATGCACGTGCAGTTCCTAAGTTTTTCCAGACATCCGTCAGAGGTAGCTGCACATATTTTGCCCGAGGGCCGCCTATGATATTCTCAAGTAATTCATATTCTGAAGCCATGTGCACAGGAGCAGGTTTGGAACAGTTGAGTTTCACGTCCCCCTCACAAAGGGATAGGTAACAACAATAATATAATCAAAGGGGATCCACCTACGCTACCAGAACATGGTTCAGTGTTAAAACAGGTGTACAAATTTTGATTTCCAAGGTTTATAGTAGAAACACCACCGTTGCTAGGCAACCAGTTCACGAGTCGCATTCCTGATGAAACTACTGTTGCTGGGCAACCAGACAAACATTGCCCTCATGAGCACACTGCTGTTGCCAGCAGCCCACCATCTTACAGAACAATGTCATCTAGCACTTCCGGCATGCATAATCTTGATCCATTCAGGAAGACGGCCGGAATGCACTGCACTTGGAACATATTTTTGTATATCTCGTGTTATTTATGTCGCATATGTCACCGCATTTGAAAATTTTGCAGTGAACAGTAGTGACAGCTACACAGCCAGTGATCCAGCACCACACTCCTGACGAGCCTACCGTTGCTGATGAACCTGATGGTAAAACATCGTGTCTCACCAGACACGCATGCCAGGACTCACCGGCTATAGTTCTCAGCTGGTGTTCCAGTGTGGCCAAAGTACGTGCGCTTCTGAAAACGAGCACATCACTTTTGTCACGGTCGCAATACACAGAGGTGCGTAGCTTTTGAGGGTCCGTAGTCGGAAAAAAGACTTCCAGATTTTTGTCATCCAAAACTCCAGAACAAAACTTCTCCAGAAATGTATGTTATTAGTTTTCAATTTGCAGGTTGAATAACGCTATATGACGATGAATTGCTCGGGCATAAAATATTAGAGCCACTGGTCTGTCTGTTTGTTTGTTGGGTGATCCACGACGCACTTTATTCAAATTCACGGTTAATGGCGCCGCCCACACTGTTTCGCCAGTGGGCCGCAGGATTGGGAAATGTCCGGAGAGGTGCGAGTGCCGAACCGGGGACCTTTGGTACCCAGAGCCCAACACATTAGCCACTCGGCCACCCCCGCCCCGCAAGGGTCACTGGAAAGTGCAAGCTGATATGACGTCACAACATGGAATAAAAATATCCTCGTATTCGTTTAGACCCAATGTGCATACGCAGGATTGAAATTCCTTACACTTCTCCAAAATCCTCTCAGAATCTAAGACCGCAGGGGTAGGGCGTAGTGGTATACCGAATGATGGGGAGGGGGATAAAAGAGGCAAGGAACTAAGAAATGAATCGAAACATTGGCTAATTCGACTTCTTAGTCAATTCGGAACATTTGTTTTCTTGTTCCGAATGTGCGGTGATCGAGCCACCCTTGGTGTTCCTGAATTCCTGAAGCAAAAACCAGGTATTTACCATAAGCTATTTTGGTCACGGGCAGGTCGGGGGTTGAGAAGCAGGGAACTTCAAAGCGTTGACGCTACGCTCTTGAGTTTGTTTAGTTAGTTATTTGGGCTTTAGGGCGGATCGACTACTTTGGTCATGTAGCGCCCATACGCCACGCTCTTGAGGTAATACCACAGTTTCGATGGGCTCCTCGTTGCAGTGGTTCTATGTCTGAAGGTGCATGTGCTCGACAGCTGCTCACGTGGCCTACACAGACGTTTGCCTCCTGAGGACGGGAGGGATATTTCAGACAGAAGATAGTGTAGCCCGATGGCTGCTATTAAAGTTGGTATTGAAGCTTTCCTCCTACATCTGAACCAAAAATTGATTTTACTCCGCGGATCCCCAGTGGTCGACTCTCTGGGATTTCGAGAAATACGGAGAAATGGGAGTACGATTCCCAGCCACACTCACAGCCTTGGCTGTGACTAAAACAACCGTTTGCTAAACCGTCATCTGGCTTCTCTCTGCAGGACTCATGCGGCTCCAACAAATGATGAATGGGAAAAGAGCACAACTGGAAACCGAACAGAGCCACAATCGCCTACCAAGCCTCCCCGACCGGGATCGGCGCAGCGCGTTAAAAGGAACCCCAGATGAAAGAAGACCACTTACTCGAGAGTTTCCTCAGGTGTGAAGCCAGGGAAGTCGTGCGGCGGAGACGGCGGACGCATGGAGGCGAGATTTTCAATCGGCCCGCCGACTGGCGCCAGCGGATCGATCGCCACGGCGGCAGAGGCCGGTCCATCCTGTGTTTAGAGAAGAGTTGTCGGGAACATGCAGAGTGGTCGCAGTCATCAGGGTATCAGTCGAAGTCTCCAAATGGTACTTAATCGCATTTACATTCTTAATTCAACCGTATTCACAGTCTTCACTGCATACTGAATCGCGTTCAACCTGAGAGTTGGAAAGTACAAGGATCAGCACGCCATATACATTAGGGCTGTTATTATCTTGCGAAGTTCCCAGTTCGCAAGAGTCAACCCTGTCAACCCTGTCAACTTAGGCCAATACGGCCAAACATAGAATGTGTGAAGTGTGGTAGCGATTTAAAAGCAATGAACATGGCCACATCGCACTTAATGATGTCCAAAAATGGTTGATTTTTCACCACACTGACACAGCGTACCCTCCATCACACTGCATGGATCACATCCTCTGCTGTTCTTTCTGAGTCCACCGGTGCAATTGTGATTGATATTCGTTACGAGTTGGTGGCGTCAGCACTCGGCAAGTCCTTGCACACGATCCTCCCGCTGGTGGTGCCATCTATTGACACGACCACCAACTTCAACTGAAGCTCATTTCACCATTAAGATTCCTGGTGCCATACTCAAACTGATACGTCAAAAGCCTATTGGAGTGATTGTCAACTTGTAGTGAATGCTCTAGGCCATGCTATAGTTTTCCTTGCACCTTTTCCATCTCCCTCATGCTCAATTAGACCCACATATCAGCTTCATGATCAACAGCTCACCATTTCATCGTCGCAGCGCTTGATGTTCAGACGGAGTCCCTGAAAGCTGGACCATGCCCATCCTGGCTGGGTCGCCGTGTCGCCATCGCCATCTGTTGTGGCATTATTGAACTCCAACTTAACAGCAGGCCACACCGGTGGCAGCAATAACGGATCTATGTCCATGGTCAGCTTGTATGATACGGATGGCACTGGGGAGAGAGAAAGTTGCCAGTTAGCCAGATTGTGTGGGGATAGACAGCCAGCCAGACTGATCCATTGTCTATGGCTTCGTGGTTTATTACTTTTGGATTAGTTCATCATGTCATCATGCACGCGTCATTACTACTAAAATACTATCATGAACAACAGGCTATGTACATCTTGAATTATGTTGGAGGCTGAATCAAAGGTGAAACAAATCTTAGCATTTAATGAACAGTGATGCATGAATGATGCATCATGAACTGTGACATGAGCTAACACCACTCAGTTTCCAAGCTACACCAACAGTCAGCTCACACAACTGTGCTGTAAGACAAGTGACCCACTTTGTGCCACTGTTTCCAGGAGAGACAAGGAGACACCAATATATTCATCAGTGCATTGTACAAATCGACCTACAAACCCAGCCCCACATCAAACTATGGAAACAATACTACAAAGCATTGGAAAATCAGAACCTGGTGTTCACATCATTTTGAGTGAGGTTGATGGGTCTTCCAGTGTGGACTACAATGGGGTCCACCATGGATTACTTGCATCTTGCTGTGAGGAACCTCTACAACTGTTTCTGCTTCATATTTTGTAGTCATCTCTTTCTACCAGAAACCTTCCTGACAGTTGGAAGGGTTAACAAATTATTCGAAATACATGTTTAAGGGTTGAAGGCATGATCCACTAGGTAATCACCTGGACAGTTTTACTTCTGTCCCATGTAAGATTATGGAGCAGGTAATTGTTTAGCTCACACAATATTTGGAGGTCATCACCTGCTGGACCAATGACAATTTGGCTTCCATCATAGGCATTCTGTAGAGGATCAACTACTGCTAACATATGAGACTGTCTTTACCTGGCTAGAAGAGGGCTATACAGTGGACATAATTTTCTTTGATATTTTCAAAGGGATTTGCTGCTGTTAATCAAGTTCTGCTAACAAAACTGAGAACTCTTGTAATTTCAGAGACAATCCTCACCTGGATGCAAAATTTTGTATGTGGGAGGGAAATGAAAATGCTTGTCTCTGGCTCTTCTGGGAAAACAAAGGATTTCCTGGGTTGAGTATCCAGGGTTCTGTCATAGGTTGTGTGTTATTCTTGATTTAAGTTAATTATGTGCCTCACAGCATACACATGGGAACAGAAGTAAACATATATACTTCAGTTCCCATGTGTTCATTACTTCAGTACCAGTACCAAATGGTTAATGGTATAAGCAACCTGGCATATCAAGACATAAAGACATAAAAGATTAGTGCAACTATGAACCACAAGGGCCCTTCTTGGTTGCACTCTGTACACTCAACCATTTGGCCACCAAATCCATTGATCACCCCTCCCTGTAATACTGAAAAGCAAGCTCTCTATTTTGATAATGATTTTCATATGCATATGAGGAAAGATTGAAGAAATTGAATGTTTTCACTTAGATACAGAATGCTTAGAGATCTCATTAAGGTCTATAAATTTGTTCATGGTCTGGAAAAGGGTTATCTTGTGGAAATGTTTTAAATTAAAATAAATGATGCAATTAGAGGTCATCAGATCAAAACTAAAGTCAACCACAGCAGGACAAGGTTAAGACAGTCTTTCTTCACCAACAGGGTAGTAGAACACTGGAACCAGCTGCCAGAAATAATTGTCGGTAGGAGCATATTGAACATCTTTAAAAACAGCATAGACAATCATTAAAAGATTAGAGTGCTTGCTTTTGAGTACTTCAGGGAGGGCTGATTGATGGATTTGGTGGGCAACTGGTTGAGCATACAGAGTGCAAACAAGAAGGGCCCTTGTGGCTGATAGTTGCACCACTCTATTATGGCTTTATGTCACATACATGCTGAATGGCATCTCACAGGGCCAAAAAGATATATACACTGGCTAGTACTGCCAAGTCATGGGATGCAACGAACTCAAACAAATATCCAGTTTTCAAAGCACACTGTTGATCAAATTACTGGGAAAAAATATGGGCCCTTATGCACATTAGAGCACTAAATGCATTTGAGGTAAGCTTCATTCAGATGCATGTGGACATAGACATCACAGTATATATAAAAAATTGTGTTCAACACATTGCTGGCATAGTACAGAAAGCTGGAAGTTTGGCAAGTCACTTACTAAGTTCTACTCTATGTCATCCTCCTGAAGTTATGAAAACCCTATGCATTACTCGTGTCAGGCCTACTTGCTGGTTTTCATCATGTATTTGGAATACTACTTATATAGGTGATTTAGGGTGAGTAGAATCAGTACAGAGGTGGACACAAAACAGGGGGATGGAAGGTCTGGATTATGGTGCCAGATTATAGAGACTAGATCTGTACTAGGTGAAAGGTAGAATGATTCAAGCAGACGTTATCAAATGCTGCAAGATTTTTCATGGCTATTCTGCCATTAAGATCCCCAACATGTTTGTGCTGGCACCATTGGTGAACACACATGGACACTCCCCAAAATCGGCTCATGGGCATGCATCAGTGGATTGTATGAATATAAAGCTTAGCCTCAGATGCTGTGCCACATGGAATTCATTGCCTGATGATGTAGCCTTAGCAGATCTGTGTGTATTTAAAGCTGCACTGCACTCAAATTTCTGACAATTTTACAAATATATTGAATAGATGAACCATAATATGCTAATGAAACTTGAGTAGCTTTACTTTTCTATATTTTATGTTTCTTAACTTGCATCAGAAATATTGTCTGCCAACATATTGGCAAAGGTAGTGGCTACTCTAAGCATGCAAATTCTGCTTAAGGTCCAAGCTCGGATGCAGTATTCCAAATGTGGCCTGACATATGCACAGTAAAGATTCTTGATCACTTCCTCACTTCTGTATGATACATTCCTATTTATTGCCCTGAGCATTCTCAGTGCCTTCTTCCTGGCTTCTTTGGTCCATGGGTGCTGTATAACCACTGCAGTTGATGCACCCTAAACCCCTAATAACTAACTAACAAATTCCTGTTCCCATGTCTTGCCATGTCTATCTTATAACCAGATGTATATTTAATCTAGGGGACTGGTGTACTTGCAGACATGGACATACTGTGATGAGCAATGGAACTAATGTCTGGGTGGGTGATACTCAAAAATTTTGGGAGCCAACCAGGTGAGAATACCAGGCAGGGTGGGAAATAAGGCACTTCTTAAGATATTTCATCTCTTAAAACATTTTTGCACTCCGGATTCATACTGGATAGAATGGGCTCCACGTGTACTCCGACACAAACATGCAGAAGGAACAAAAATACCACTAAAAATATAATACTGGATTGAAGAAAATATCCCCCAAACATGTTAATCTGCTTACGGTTGCCAAATAACTATACACTTTTCGTACCATCAAGCGCACAGACAGCATCCGAACACACCACACGAAACCACAACCAGCGGAAACGCTGACGACAGCCCGCCAAACTTCGCGCCTGCGCACTGAATATAGTGGTCTCCGGTTGCTACGAATTCGGGGGTCCCTATCACAAGTACCCAAAGTCATAAGTACCAAGATTCATAAGTTCCAAAGCTGCCAGATAACTTCTAGAATATCTGCGGATAGGACGGATTCACAAGTACTCGGTGTCATAAGTTCCAAAAAGAGTTCTGAATCTACCGCTAGATGACATCGTAAGTATTATGCACCAGAGCTTACTGGCGTGCCGACAGATGGCAGGCCGCATTTGCTGTGTGCTTCAAAAAGGCTACCAAATTCTTGAGCCGGGAAATTCTCAACAAGATATAGAGATTTTGTGTCTAGAAAAACCAAGTGTCCCCAAACAAAGAAATGCCGCTGGTTTGGTTCCAGCCTGCCGTAACTTCGTCAAATTGACGACATATTCATATTCATTTTGCAAATTCGCCGAATATCTAAGAAATACAGACTCTTCAGAATTCCTTCAAAATTGGTACACGTGCAGTACTGGATGAACTGATCATCATGACTATAAAAGCTAAGCAGGGCGCCCTTAAACAGCTGAGATATTCCAGGTAAAACGTCTGGGTCATTCAGGTCGTGAACTCCTCAGAATTCCTTCAAAATGGGCACAAATGTACTCTTGGATGCATTTATGACCATGAGCATAAAACCTGAAGGGACGTTCATAAAAGCAAAATGATGTGTATCAAAACCTCTCCTGGAAAAATTATCCTGGACCAAGGCAGCGATTCAAAACACAAAGCTTTTTTTTAACTTGCACGTTAAGTTAGATTGATGTTCGATCCCTACATGTGGAACATCATGAAAACGAGCATGCTGGTGGACGTCGGAACACTGATTATCGTGAGCACAATCAAGAAGCCGCATTGCTGGTTGGTTATTGGTTTTACGACACATCGACCGTTGAGTCATGTAGCGTCGCCAATCTCTCACGCCGATTGGTCGCGGGCGAAGAGTAGTGACAGGTG